>JACBKR010000532.1:0-51168 GCA_014218235.1 Colocasia esculenta
ATAGAGAAAGCATAGAAAAACAAGTATAATGCAATAAACAAAAATAAAAAAAGTCAGAACATAAAAAACTCACTATATGATCTTTCCCTTACATCCTGTTCCCATGGGTTTGGCCTTGTAATCTTCCTCTTGCTCATTTCAATAACTGTGATTTACCTGCGCAGAAACAATAAAGCAATTCTAAATATATAAATCCATGCCAATATGCACTTGGAATAAATAAACTATGACTTTAATTTACAATGAAACAATGCTTGTATTTTTGGGTTAATTTGTATTAAGTTCCCATTTCAGGACCACGGACCACGTACATGAATTATGCGCCCACTCTGTGGTAATGATGATATTGGTAATATTTCCAACTAAGGATTTAGTTAGAAACATGATTTGCCGACCGAGATGACTGAACCGATCCTCTAGACAGTCGTACCAGATCCATAACTGGGTATTCTTAAAAAAAAAAAAAAATCAATCAACCAAACTGGACCGTACCGAACCATACCAACCATACCGTAATAGACCGGAAATAGGATTGCTTGAAAACATAACAAAATTTTCAGAAATAGATAAAAAATACAGAAATTTACAGAAATGTACTAACCTAAGGGATAAAAAAATAGGAAAATGAATAGGGTCCCTCGCAATATGCAAACTTATTTCCTAATCCCTGTCAGAGAAAGTTTCATTTGTAGTCCCTATTTTTTGAGAAAAACATTTAATGTCTTCTCTCTTTCAATCATCTTTTTCTAATTCCTATTTTGTCCTTGTCTCTCACAAGTTGTGTCCTGTCTCTTTCTTTCTCCATACTTTAATATATTTTTAAAGTTTAAAGTAACTAAGTTAATTTTAAAAGTAAAACAATATATGCTTTAAAGTAAAAGTATATATGATGTAAAGTAAGGGGAAAGATGGTTTAAAGAATAATACTACATCACTTAAAGTATTTTCTGTTCTTTAAAGCAATATGTGTTTTGAAATAAATATTCACGTCTTAAAGTAAATGTTTATGTATGTAAAGTGAATGATTAGTTGTTTTCGAGAAGAATCACCCTAAGGGTTGGTGTGCACTAAGTATTTCTGGTTTCCGACCTCCCTTCCCTCTCTCTCGTGACTCTCCTTTCCCCCCACCCCCTCTCTTTCATTCTCCCTCTCAGTGCAAAGGAAAGCCACTCTGCCCAGCGGCTCTCTTTGCTCTCTCCCCAATGAAACCCCTCCACCTAACCCTCGATCTCTCGCCCTTTGCGCCATCGTTCCGACGCACCACACCCACCGGACTGGCAGCGACGCCCACTCGCCATCCATGCCGCGCCGTTCGCCCCCCCACTGACCCACTCCGCGGTGTTTCCCAACATCCTACGACGCAGAGCCCCGCGCTGGTCACCCGCACGGAGTCCGCCATCCACGATGTGAGGCCTCTCCTCACCGTTTATGTGTAGCAGAACACCTCGGTCCTCAGAGAGATCACGCCAACCTCCTGTTCCTTCCCTACTTGCACGAGCCAGCGCCATCGGCTTGCGACACAGATGACCTGGCACAGCATCGAGATCGTTGGTGACTCGTTTCGGGTGTACTTTGAGTCGAGCCGCCATCTCGCCCCTGCGCGAGCGCCTTCCAGAGCCCTTGGTCATTGGACTCGCGGCATCGATGCTATCTCTGGCCGGCGATGACGGACGCCCTTCCAGCTAACCGCGCAACTGCTATCTACTCAAAGGCGACTGTCGTCGGCGAGTCACTGAGCTGCTTCCCCCCTCCACCCGGTGCCGCGGTTGCACATCCCCTGTTCATGCTGATCGTCCGCCAACCTCACCCACGACACCCTGCGTTCTGCCTGGGGTCTCTTTCTACAGTGAACCAGCAGCCGTGAAAGGTCGTTTCTCCCCCTGCTCTTCCTGTATCCGGTTATATCTGCCGCCATGCACGAGTGTGTTGCGCCGGTTTCTAGCCGGCTGTCCCTAAGAAGCAGAGATGAGATGAGGCAAGGAGGGGGGAGAAAACGTGGGTACCGTCGCAGAGGGTTCCCCAGAGACCGCCGGCTCCTCACAAGGCCGCGCCGCTTCTGCCTTCTCCCAGGGCCGCCGCGGCGCCCTTCTTCCCCAGCCGCCGGTGTCTCCACCTGCGACTGCCGCTGCCGCCGCCGCTCCTTCCAGCAAAGGGCGCCGCGGGAGTTGCCTCCTCCGCTGCCTCCCCTTGGTGCGAGCCGAGCAGAGAGAGGGAAAGAGAGCAGGCCGCGGCTCTCTCTTTCTCTCTCTCCAGTCTCCTTCTCTCTCTCTCTCTCTCTCTCTCTCTCTCTCATGGCCCCAAACGGCATAAATAGAAACTAAGAAAAATTAATTAAGAGTCCCTATAAAAAATATTTAATTTATATTTTAGCTCCTGATAGAACTATAATTTATTATAAAAAAATTATTTATATTACATTAATGATTTTTCTATTACCGTCAAGAATTTTTAATTAATTTTTTAAAAAAAATAAAAAATAATAAAATAGTAGAAAAGAAAGAAAAAAAAAGAAAGAAAAAATATACAAAAGTCAAGTTCAAATGATCAAAAAGGACATATGCAAATGAACGGGAAAGACATATGCAAATGATCAGGACGGTGTCTTCTCATTCCCTATAAAAGAAAAGGTGTGGCCAAGGCTCTAGAGGGAGATTTTTAAACTGAAGAAAGAAGCAAGACTTCTGAAGACTACAAGACAGTCTAAGAGAGAGAGTCTATAAGGCAACCCTAAAGAAAATTGTGCAAGATACAATATTATTTTCAGTCTTAAAAAGTCCATTGGACTTGTTTATTGGGCTTGCTTATTGGGCCGAATTTACTTATTGGGCTAAACTTGTGTATTTTATGCCATGACTTGTTAAAATGACCACGTTCATGTTGTTTTGAGGATTAATGGGCTCAATGAGCTTAATGGGCCGACATTTGATGTATCTTTACTTGTGATCATATTAATGGGCCTAGTGGACCACTTTCACCATCTTAACCATGTTGGATATCTGCAATTACATGTTATGTAACATTTGTTCTATGATTTTCATTAATCAAGTTCTTAACAAAATCAACTAAATTTGTGTTTAAGTTTAATAAAATATTTCATAATCATCTTGATTTAATTAATAACAACCTCAAAGTATCAAACAAATCATGAATCACATCATTTTCGATCCACCTTAAGTTAACATTCTCTTAAATCAAATTATTCATTTAATCCATGTAATTATAATTTAGAAAAAACAAATTACAAAAATAATTAAATAAATAAATTTAAAATGAACAAAAATGAGAAAATAAATAAAAAATCATAACAATGAATTAAATAATAGAAAATTCCAAAAAAAAATGTGTGCTTGTAGCCTTATTTGCCTCATGTGTGATTCATTTCCTTCAATTGTGACTTATGTTCTTATATTTGAAAAGAGTTGTCTGATAGTTAATCAAGATTTCAGCCTTTGCATTAATGTAATTAACGCTAGTCTGGTAAGTGGGGAGAGGTCAAAAGAACTCATAAAAGTATGTCAATGTAAATAAATAAAGACAAACAAAAAACCCATAATCCAAATATATTTTTAAAGAAAAAAATAAATTTTAAAAGTTAAAAAAGGTTCTCACAGAGTGATAGGATTTCTAGCCAGCTTGTGAAATCTTTACTGCTGATGTGTGTTAAGTGAGTGTTCCTATTTACCCTGCAAGCACCCGTGTGACCGATGCCATAGCCTTGTGATAGTTCTACCTACCACCGACCCGACGCCTTTTCGCTGTAAGGGACAGCTTCTCGAAATTGTAATTTATATTATTGTCCATGTTTATTACTTTCCTGGATAACTTGTGTGGTTATGTACTCACGTGTATGTTGAATGGCTAGTAGTAGTGTTCCTTGCTGATCTCACGGTTGAGTTGGTCGCACTCTGGTTGTCGTCCCACATCACACAGTTATATCATATGTTAATCATGATGAACAAATTAAGGCACAGAAACATATATTCCTTTGACAACTACTTGATGGAATCCATTCCATCACTCATACCTATAGAAGCCTCCATACACTTAATGAGTACATCCCAACTTCCAGTGATTACTTCATGACTGCTTCAGAAATTATTTAAAGTAATAAACATGGACTACCAGACCTATGATCTTCCAAATTGAGAAAAATTCAGATTGAAATAAGCTGATATTTCTTCAACCCCTTTCATTGCCTACCAAATTCAGCTCCATTTGCTAATCCATGTGCACCTTGTCAGATTTTGCACATTAATTGCAAAATCTGTATTATTGTTATTCATCAGACATCCCTTAATTTACTGTTGCCTGATTTCCCTTCTCCATTCTCTATGTTTTATATGAATTTTGCTGCATTTCCATATTTCGGCATCGATTGAGGGGGAGCTTAATATCAGTAAGATAGGGGGAGATAACACTTTAAAGCATTCATATTTTCAGAGGGGAGCATCTCTTAAATATTCCCAATTTCAGAGGGAGCATTCCTCGAGTAATTTCCAGATTTAGGTGGAGCTTATCTCCACTTATTCTCCTCCCCTCTATATCTCAGTCACAGCTAGGGGGAGCTACTTTTTTGTTGTATGACAAAAAGGGGGAGAATTTTATGAGGAAGAATCTGTAAATAAGTCAAACATGTCAAGGGGGAGAATCACACCATAAAGGGAGAACAAAGTTAATTCAGATTATTTTTCCTCACAGTTTTGTCATCACCACTAAGAAGACGCAGATTCTTGAACAAAAGCTCTCATTGTGAAAGCATCACTCATAAAATTCCCATAAATATTCAGATTATTCATTCTGGGAAATGACATTGAAAAAGAACAGGAGATGACTTTATTAAAAATTATGAAAAGTGGTATAAATGTATCCTTTATTTCTGCCACTATTTAAATTAAAAGTCATTTATAAGGTGCAAACATAAGCGCTGGATAAAAAGGATGTGCATATAGGCGCTCTAGGCACAGTAAAAACAAGTCTTATGAAATTGAGTCTTAGGTTTATTAAAAAAAAAAACGACTCTCACTTTCCAATCTAAGATTACATAGGCATAGTGGCTTCACTTTAGTTGAATCTAGCTTAGGCGCTTGATGTCCGCCTATCAGTAGGGCTGTTAATGGGCCGGGCTAGGGCTGGGCTTATATGAGCCCAGCTCAGATCCGACTCATCAATATGCAAGCCCAAGCCCGGCCCAAGCCCGAATAATGTCGGGTCGGGCTGGGCCGGACCCAATATTTTTACAAAATTGTGAAGCCCGACTAAGACCCGCCCTGCTCGAATACTTAAATAAAAATTAAATTAATAATAAAAATAATATATTCAATAATATAAAATTTATAATCTCACTCAATTAAGTAGAGTTTTGATGTTACTTATTTAATTTGTTTGAAAAGAGAGTTTTTAACTTTTAAATAAGTAAAATAACATAATTTTAAGTAAGTAAAATATAAGATTTGAAAAGAAAAAAAGAAAAGAAAACGGGTCGGACCGGCCCATCAGGCTGAACTCAAAGTCTGAATTCGGCCCATGGGCCTAGTCGGATTGGGTTTTTAGGCCCTACTAAAAGCCCATGGGCCGAAAAAGACCTTGCGACCCGGCCCAAAATTAAGCCAAGTCTGCGGGCCTGTCGGGCCAGCCCAGCCCATTGACAATCCTACCTATCAGAGCACATGAGGTACTGGACTTAGGCGTCGTTTGTAACCAAGGTTGAAAAAGGCGAAATCGACAAAAGTTGATTTCGCAAAAAACGTAGGCCAAAACCTGTTTTTAGCGAGGGCCGCCCACGCTAGTTTGAGAAAGAGGAGCAAAATCAATAAAAAACAATATTTATCGGTGCAGGCTGTGAAAAGGAGAGTGAAATTAAAAAAATGTTTAATACTGTCGATGTCAAAATTTCCAAAAGCGGGTGGAATTCGCTTTTCAACGGTTGGGAGAGAAGGTGCAACTTCTCTCAATCTCTCTCCTCCCTATAAAATCTCTATAAACACCGAAGCCAAAACAACTCTATGTGTTTGGAACAGCCGTAGATATTGTCAAAGATTTTACACCAAAAATCTAACTCCAAAGTGTTCCATATAGTGTCTTTTAGACAAAATAGATAGGCGCAAGACAAGGATAACATAGACGCTACTTAAAAGAACGTAGGCGCAATGGCTACCACCTATCACAATCACATAGGCACTAATGATCTGCCTATCTTTCATTTAATTGTTCGCATAGGCACTGAATTACTCCACCTAGCATAATAGGCACAAAAAATGGAGTCTCGTTACAGAAATAAGTCTCGATTGTCTTAAAAGAAGAATCGAGTCTCTTGGTGATCAGGAACAGAGGAGTTCTTCTACAAGGAACTATTTCGCGTGGACGTGAAGGCTTCTGCAAGATGTTAAGGAGCGTGGAGTATTGGAGTTTGTCCCATATCGGAATATTCAAGATGGACTTGTGCTTTATATGGTGTGGCCTTCCTCCCCTCAACTCCTAGGTTTTGGGTGTGAGTTTTCACATGGTATCAGAGCCAAGATCCATCCCGATTGTGGACCCCACACCTTATTAATATTCCCGTGTCTTGGCCCTCTGTGAGGCCGGCACGTGCGGGGGTGTATTGGAGTTTGTCCCATATCGGAATATTCAAGATGGACTTGTGCTTTATATGGTGTAGCCTTCCTCCGCTCAACCCCTAGGTTTTGGGGGTGAGTTTTCACATGGTATCAGAGCCAAGATCCATCCCGATTGTGGACCCCACACCTTATTAATATTCCCGTGCCTTGGCCCTCTGTGAGGCCGGCACGTGCGGGGGTGTATTGGAGTTTGTCCCATATCGGAATATTCAAGATGGACTTGTGCTTTATATGGTGTGGCCTTCCTCCCCTCAACCCCTAGGTTTTGGGGGTGAGTTTTCACATGGAGGAGGATTCTGCCTTGTGCCAACGCAGGCTTCAGCGGTTTGGTTAGAATCGTTGGTGCAACAGGCAAGTAGACGGGATTTAATTCACGAACATATTCTCTAAAACATATGATATTTTATGTGGTTTAAAATAAGAACTCCAGATAAAATTTGGGATGAAGATGAGATTCCAAATAAGCTCTTGTTTTCAGATTTGATTTCTCATTATGAATACTGGTTTCATGTATTCATGAACGCATGAATAAATATAGATTATTTCGGTACATGAATCATCGTTCAATTTTGGTTTTTGAATCATGTTTCAATTAAAGAGTTGGTTCCAGACGATAGATGCTTTCATGGTTTTGATTTCTGTGCATTCAAAGATTTTCAAAACTACTAGATATTCAGATTTCAAAAGTTCAAGAATTGGTTTAATCTCTGGTTTTACGCATGAATTGGACTCGTTTTATTCCTACAATCTGAGACTCGTTTTTACTTTGCTCATCTTAGACTCATTTTCTATTGATGTCCAAGACTCTCTTTTTTTTTTCCTTTACTTCTCAGACTAGTTTATTTTTGTGTCTTGAGACTCGTTGTCACCTTACTTCTCAGGCTTGTTTTTCTTTGTGTCTGAGACTCGTTTCATCTTACTTCTCAGATTTGTTTTCTCTAGGTCGGAGACTTGATTCTAGTTTACTTCTCAGACTCGTTTTTCTTGCGACTGAGACTCGACTCCATCTTACTTCTCCAGTTCTCTTATCAGACCCGTTTTTCTGTGTCTGAGACTCGATTTCAGTTTACTTCTCAGATTCGTTTTGCTTTGTGTTTGAGACTTGTTTTCTTATATCTCAGACTTGTTTTTGAGACTGGTTTTGTTCTTAGATTCATTTTTTAGACTCATTTTTCTTAGTGCCTGAGACTTATTTTCTTATATCTCGGACTTGTTTATGAGACTCGTTTTGTTCTTAAGACCTTAGACTTGTTTTCCCATTTAATCTGATACTCATTTCTTCTTACATTTCAGACTTGTTTCTTGTCCTATCTTAGACTCGTTTTCCTTGTTGCTCAGAGTTGTTTTCCTTGTATCTTAGACTCGTTTTCACTCTGTCTAAGACTTGTTCTTATTATATCTGAGACACATTTTCTTAGTCTCAGACTCATTTTCTTCTATTATCCTAGACTCATTTGACATTAGCTCTGACTCACTCTTCTTATGTTTGAGACTCATTTTACCTTTTTATTGAGACTCGTTTCTTGTGTGTCAGGAACCTGTTTGTCAAATTATATCAACTTGTTTTCTTGGGCTCGTTCCTTGTAAGTCATGGACTTGTTTTCTTCTTCCAAGTCAGACTCATTCTTGAGCTTGAGACTTGTTCTTGTGTCTTGTGCTTTAGTCTTATTTCTTGTGAATATTATCAATTAACTGCATGTTTTCACTTATTTTCTAAAGCATGGCATGTTTTAAGTTTTTAACTGATGTTTGCTCATGCATGGCATACATCCACTGAAAATGTTGAAAGTATAATTAATGTGAATGTCAAATCAAATGGACACTGTTACCATAGGAGGAAGTGAAACCATACTACAGAAATGTTCCTATGGGAAAGCTCACCATGTGACCTCGAAGGCGATGAGAGTGAAATCTTGGAGGTGGTCAACACTTGCGCTGTTCATTGGTAAAAGTGGGGAGGACTTCTCCCGGGTCTGCAGATGCCAAGACTCTTCATGATTTGCCTATGTGGTTGAGTATGTGAGTGTATGTGATCTTTTATGCGGTTTGGGCAATGTGTCTAGCGCAGTGTAATTAAAAGTGAAACGTTAATGTGAAAGTGAGAACACGGGAAGTGCTAAGTGATTGAATGTAATAAGTGTTTAATATATGTGACCATGTGCTATTGAATTAAATTGCTACTTAATAGTTAATATAATCATTGTATAGCTATCATATCATTGCATGAGTAGCAACGTATGACAGTCCTTAGTCTTGCATTTATTCCTGTTCATTTCTTAATTATTGTTAAAGTGAATTGGTCAGGTTGTGATAGGTTAGTATATGTTACTGGTTCTTGATTCTGCACATGTATATGAGAAAGCATGTGATGCAACGCATGCTGGGTATTCATCTGAGTGCTGATTACTTTCTGTTTTCCTTTTTTTTATCTTACGAATTCAAGCCTCGGCAAATTGAATATTCAAGTCCACACTAATTCAGCTGTGATTATACAGGAAGCTAAAACCAGAAAACCAGCATGGTGACAAGCATGGAATGGTGTAAAACCAAGCGACAAAGGGATCGGCTGATGGATAGCACCATCAACTAGGGTCTTCCCCAACTATCCAATGTCAGACTTGAGCGCACAGGAACGAAGCAACAGGGATATGTATTCATTTTTGGAACTCAAATGGAATGATGAGTATAAAAGAAATGGCAAAGGCTAACGTGTGTTGAAACCCAATGGCAATGGCGCACAGAGAGTAAGAGCCAAATGTGGAGAAGCACGTATCACCGGTTTGACGTCGCTCTGCACCGTTGGAAGGTTGAGGGGAAAATAGAACTGCGAAGGCCGCGAACAGAGCGTTCTGGGAGGTCCATGCGGCAAGGTGCGACGGAACGATGTCGATGTGGGCGGTGAGCCGTGGGACGCGCTGGGCCGCCTCTCTGCATCGGTTGCTGCTGGTTCAGTCGACGGAGCTTCCACGGGCGGGGATGGGGCTGACCGCGCAGGCGCAGCCCAGCTCGATGCTGGCCGGCGCCGGCTCCAGAAGGGGAGGGCGCTGCGGGTTGCTGTGATATGGTCGTGTGCAGGGGAGGGATCCTGAAGCCTGGAGGCCGGCTCGCAGCGGATCGTTGGCGTCGTGGGAGATGGGGAGGAGAGGCACGGGAAGGGGAAGGTTGGGTCGTGGAGGCCGAGCAAGGGCTCGCGGATGTACGGCGGCACGGCGGCGGCGCGTGCGATAGGGGGAAGGAGGTGCTGGGAAGGAAGGGGAACTCGGGGTCGCGGTGGCGCGGGGAGGGCTCGCGGCAGGCGGCGACACAGCAGCGATGCAGCGGCGGAGCGATGGGGAACGCCGAGGAGAAGGGGGGAAGAGAGAGGGCGTGGGGGCTCTGGAGGGGGTTTGCGGCGGGCTGAGGTGGAGAACGGCGGCACGGCAGCAGCGGTGCTGGGGAGAGAATGGCGGGGGAGGCACGGCAGCGGCAGAGAAGGGGTGCTGGTCGCCTCCTGCGACCTCTCCCCTCTCGGGAGCCGGCTGGTTTGAGGGTACCACTGGTTAAATCAGGGTAGTCATGGGTACCCTTATTTTGTCAGTTTGTGTGTACTTTTTTTTTTTTTTTTTTGTGGGTTAACTCTACCCCACCTCAAAAGGTGGGGTAGAGGGTGGATAATTTTTAAAAATAAAAAATAGCCAAGATCTATCTAACCAACCATCCAAAGTGGAGGGTTAGTAGAGTCCTAATTAATCTACTCTTGAGTACATTAACCATATGTCAAACCGTTCTATATTTGAGAAATGCAAGTCTCACATTTTTTTATTTTTTAAACTCGCGCTTTTAACCGACAGATTCATATTTAATATAGGAGAGAAATTATATATATATAATAGTACATATAAATAAGAGAATTTTGACTTCCGATCCAAAAAATATCTTCAAATTTAATTTTAGGTCCACCGTTTGAAAATTTTAATTTTTAGTCCTAAATCAGTTAAGTGATAAATTTTTAGTCTTTTCTACTGTCTCCTCCTATTTTTTCCCACAAACCCTATTTTACTATTGGTTTGACCGCGAATCAAACCCCTCACTCCGTAGCAAATTATATGATAACCAAATTAATTAGTTTAAATATTTTTTACTTATTTCACTAATAGAAAAAAATAATTAAGAGATGGTGCTCCACGAGAAGCATCACTAGATGATACAGGGATGGGAGTGTTAAAACATCACTAGATTAATAGTACACATGTATATTATATAATTATACATAATAAATATATGATTTGTCTGTATAAATATATTTTTTATCTTGGTATATGTAATTAGTATATGATTTGTGTTTTCAATTTTTTATTTTATTCTATTTATGAATATAGTATTAAATTATATATGAAATGAATGTGATCATTTATTACAATTTAACTATATTATTATAACTATTTATTCAACAAATTTGAAGAGCATTTGAGACATTTTGCACCCCAAACTGTCACATTCTAACGGTGGTTATCCATTTTGGACCGGAAGTCAAGAGTTTTCCTATTGATGAACTTAAAATTAAAGTTGACCAATCAATGGACCGGAAATTAAATAAAGACTCTAAAATTGGACTGGATGTTGATTCCACCTATAAATAATTATATAGCACACACAAACAATAGAATAAGATACACAAATAATACAATAATACACACAGACAGTCTGACAATATGCACAAATGTCATGCAGCGTACACAAATAATAGGCAGTGCATATTATCACATTATTTGTGTATATTGTTGTGTCATTTGTGTATCTTATTTTATTATTTGTATGTGATATATGATTATTTGTGTGCACTATTTTATGCACACAAAATCTCTGTCATGTATTAAATATTCTTTCTCTTCATTAAATGTCTCTCTCCCTTCACATATTTTAAAAACAAAAAAAAGATGTTAGGCTTCTCCACGCATGCTAGTCGGGAGCATAATATTTTTCTTCTGTTTTTTTAGGCAACTTAAAACATGTCTTTCCATTAGCAACGTGGTGGCTATAAAAAAGCTCTACAAAAAAGATCGACTATCCATATTAAAAAAAGTTCTCCATATAATTCTCGAGGTGTATAGATTTAAAATTTTTTCAACCAAATAAGATAAAGATAATACAGATACACAGAAAGTAGGGATTATCAGGTCTTGACCCTAGAGTCAACGAGCATCAATCTCTAAGCCCACAAAGTCACTTGGCGTAGGTTCCTCGTTATCATTATAAAAAAAAGTCACATGAACTTTATCAATAAGTTGGGACACTAGTGATGTCACCGGTAAACTCAAAGACCTACTATGGTGTCCCCACCAACATGTTTTTAACTTATTATATTTAGTTTGAGGATTGGGTTTCAATTTGATTATTTATGTAGTTCTCAACCTCGTGTCGGATCATGTTAGCACCGGATTACACTAGCGCCGAATCACCAAGGAAGTCAGATCACCTTGTCTGCGTCGGATTACTTGGCTTTTTCTCTATAAATTGGATATGAGATGATCCATTTTTGAAGGACTTGAAGGGGGACATGCTGCCATTTTGCTCACTCCAACCTTGAGATTGGGGCCATCATTTGAGAGCTTTTGTGGGAGATTTGTTTTTGGAGAATTGGGCACCCTCCTCTTGTCTCTTCTTAGGAGTTTTTTCGAGGACTCTTTTGTAAAAGAGTGTGAGTGGAAGGAGGTGGGCCTTGGGACTGTATGTTTCTCTTTTCCTTACATTTTATGTATTCTCCCTCTCATGTATACACTCATTCATTAATGAAAAGCTCTTAAGGCTCATTTTTTATGTTTAAGCACTTTACATTTATGCACTCTGTCTCTCTTCAAGTATAGAATCTAATGCAAAAAATGACTCATCATTCCGACATCAATAGAAGGAGATATGATCAAATTATTAAACCCTATGTAGGATGTTGGATCACGTGGGCACCAGATCACCATGGGCGCTTGATCATGTTAACACCAAATTACATTGGCATTGAATCACCTTGCTGCACTGGATCACTTGGTTTTTTCTCTATAAATATGACCTAGGAGAGTCCATTTTTGAAGGACTTGAAGGGGGACATGCTGCCATTTTGCTCACTCCAACCTTGGGCTTGGGGCCATTCTTTGAGAGTTTTTGGGGAAGGTTTTTTTTTTTGAGAATTGGGCACCTTTCTCTTGTCTCTTCTTAGGAGTTTCTTCAAGGACTCTTTTGTAAAAAAGTGTGAGAGGAAGGAGGTAGGCCTTAGAATTATTATATTTCTCTTTTCCTTACATTTTATGTATTCTCCCTCTCATGTATACACTCCTTCATTAATGCAAAGCTCTTAAGGCTCATTTTTTATGTTTAAGCACTTTACATTTATGCACTCTCTGTCTCTCTTCAAGTATAGAATCTAATGCAAAAAATGACTCATCATTCTGACATCAATAGAAGGAGATATGATCAAATTATTAAACCTTGTGTAAGATGCTGGATCACCTGGGCGCCAGATCATGTTGACATCGAATCATACTGGTGTCAGATAATATTGATGGTAGATCATATTGACGTCGGATCATATTGGCGCTAGATCACACTGGCACCGCATCACCATGGGTGCCAGATCACGATGGCGCCAGATCATGCTGACATCAAATTACACTGGCGTCGGATCATCATGAGTGCTGGATCATGCTAACACCGAATTACATTGGCATTGAATCACCTTGCTGCACTGGATCACTTGGTTTTTTCTCTATAAATATGACCTAGGAGAGTCCATTTTTGAAGGACTTGGAGGGAGGATATGCTGCCATTTTGCTCACTCCAACCTTGAGATTGGGGCCATCATTTGAGAGCTTTTGTGGGAGATTTGTTTTTGGAGAATTGGGCACTCTCCTCTTGTCTCTTCTTAGGAGTTTCTTTGAGGGCTCTTTGTAAAAGAGTGTGAGTGGAAGGAGGTGGGCCTTGGGACTGTATGTTTCTCTTTTCCTTACATTTTTTATGTATTCTTCTTCTCATGTATGCGCTCTTTCATTAATGCAAAGCCCTTAAGGCTCATTTTTTATGTTTAAGCACTTTACATTTATGCTCTCTCTCTCTCTCTCTCTCTCTCTCTCTCTCTCTCTCTAGACATTTCCCTTTTGTTTTATCTTTTAAACCTCCTTCCTATAGCCAAATTGTTTCAAGTTATGCTCAAATCCCTTCTCCCCATGTTAAATACTATGTTGACATTCATGTTGGTCTTCTCAGGTCTTTTTCCTTTAGCACCCTCTTTATGTTTGTTTTATTTTTTTATAGATAAACCCCCTCTCCCTCTATGTCGTTGCTATTCTGTGAGACTTTTCATTTATTTTCATGCATATAGTTTTGAGGCCTCATTTCCTCCATAGGGTCTGGGGAATGCCCAATCATTAGATAGGGCTCCATGGACTCAAAGAGCCCATATGCCCCCATACACTGGTTAATTACTGCCTCTCTCTCTCTCCCCTTTGTCTTATGCTTCATGTTCCACATGTTTTGGCCCCTCCATGGATCTGATTTGGACTTGAGATTTGCTCACATAATGAGTAGGATTTCGTGGTCCCAATGATCAGACATAAAGGTCTCAAACTGCCCATCTCTATGCATAGATCCATGCTCGAAGATTTTTCGTAATTATTTATTATGCACATCAAATACTTATGCTTATGTCTTAAATGCCTTCCCTTCATCGAAATAGGCCACTTGGCCCTTCTTTTTCCTTTTGAGGTTTGTTTCGGATCAATGGCACCCCACACACTTGAAGCGTATCCAAACCACCGGGGTTTCCTTATCGTTAAGGGGCACCTATTTCATGCAAACGGATTTTCTGTTTATTCATGCACTTTATATTCATATTAACGTTACGTGTGCATCTCCTCTACCTCCACCGGCCACTTGTCCATTCTTTTTCCATTTTAACATGGTCGGATTGACGGCACTTCCCCGCTATTTGGAGCGTATACCAAGAGATGGATAAGGGGTCTCACCCTATTTCGCAAGGGGAGCCGTATCCATATGGCATGACATCATGGTTTTATCCTCCCCCGAGGACGAGGAACCGACCTTGGTGTCCTATGAGGCATTGACCATTTACGCATGTCATGTGCCCCTACCCTCCTACATCTACTTGTGCTGCCATTCTCCAGCTTCTGATTTCCATTATGTGGTTTGCTCAGTCTGAGGACATTGGTTTAATGCTATGGAGCGGCTTTTGGGTTCTGATTTGTTGGACCCTTCTAGCAAGGTCGGGGCTCCAATTACCTCGGAGACCATGCGCCATATAACTTTGGGTGCTATGGCCTATCTACATATAACTCAATGATGTGATGAACCTCCTCAGATTTACATGCACCATATGATCGATCAATGGATGCTTTTTAATTTGCATTATTCTACCACTGGAATCATATCCTCCGGATTCATATTTACATTGCCGGGCTTCACATCCTTACCATTTCTTTTTATGTTTGCTCCATCACCATGGTTGAGCTTTGATCATCTCCAATGGAGCTCCATGAGCCCTCCAATGTAGTTGGCACATGGTTGAAGAGATTTGGCTAAATTTTAAATGCCATCATGGCACCGCACATATTTGTTCCACCAATTTGTCTAGGCGATTTGGGCCCTCTTGTAGGCAAGTCCTGGAGGTAACAACGTTCAAAACCATATCTAGCAGTGCAATGTTATCATGTATCCCATCTATCAGGGCCATCTCGGATCACTATGGATGGTTACCCATTTGCACCCCCCAACAAGTCCCTGAGAGGGGGAGGTGCTGCCGGATGTTACCAAAATTTCTGTTTATTTAAATCTTATGTCACATGCTTGATTAAATAACTAAGCAATGTGAATGCATGACGATGACATAGCAAACATGGCCTCCCTCGGCATACCTGAGTGGTAGGCCCGGACTATTTTAGTGCCCGTCGCGCAAACTAAAGACCCACATGATATAATGCCAAATGGACGATTCAAACGACATGTTCATAAGATAATAAATAAGCAAATGAAAAGTAACGGTGTTCAAATAAAAAGCCCAATAACTTGAAGGGGAGGCCTCCACGTAGTATGACCGAGTCCACCGTTCACAGGCGTTCAGATCACTGGTGTCCGGCGACCAACGCCGGATCATCCTTTTTGTTCTCCCACATCTATTGATGCATAAAGGGTAAACTGATTAAAAAATATGTAATAATAATATAAAAATAGCAAAAATGTGAATAATAAAGGAAGTAAATTCAAATAAATAAGATGAAGTAAAATCAAATCCATAAACTTTGAATCTAATAAAGTCGCGTCTATTAAGGTGGCATTTGATAACACTTATTTAAAATATCTAAATCTAATACACATCTATTATCTAAATCTGAATTTAAAAAGAACTTAATATATATATATATGATATAAGTTAAGAGGTGTTTGATAACTAATTTAAATAATATCTGAAGTGTAACATAATTGGTTAAGATGCTACACTACATTGAGTAGGTCTTAGATTCGAAACCCAAAACTGTTAAAAATATTCTTTTTGAAATTGAGTTGCCGAGTTGGCGATTGCCGATGATTGGCGGATTTCGACATGTTCTCGCCGATCTGAAAAGAAAAAGTGATTCGTCGTAGCTTAAAATAAGTGATTTTTTAAACTTAAGTGATTAATTAAGATATAATTTAGATATTTTATCAAATAATAAGAAATCTTAAAAATTAAACGTTTCAAACTTTAAAACTTTGAATAAGTGTTATCAAGCAGGACCTAAGTCAATAAAGCCTCAAACTAAAAGAAACATTTTCAATCAAATATAAACCAAATTTGAACCCAGTAAGCAAAGTGACAGACTCAAAAATATAAATCAAACTGAAATAATAACTTCAAATCTTGTAAGTCTCAAATCCACCCAAGACCCAAAAAAAAAAAACAAAATCAATATAGGACAAGATAAATGACAACAAATCCAAACCAATTAGATAAAAATGAAGTGAAACATGTTCAAACCATAAATCAAACTCACAACCGCAACATACATCATTTCACTTTCTCCAGAACTGAACCCTCCGACTAGGTCTTTCCAATTCTGACCACATTGTCTATTCTAACTCCAGTTTTGCATGCAATCCCAAAAGATTTTGGAAAACCTCCAACAGCATCCTACTGGTTCAGCAATGGATATTCCCAAAACTTGCCATCCATTGCCCACTGAATTTCCTCTGAGCAACCATAGAAATCCTTGTTAGAGGAAATATTCTTCCAAACATTCAAATAAATGATTTGCTCACCTTCGATGAACCAACTCCATCAGCCACCTGATACTTTGATCTGAGAATTCATTCCAGACTACCTTAAATCCAAGTCATTACACCAGTTGGGTTTGAAACTAGTTCCACCTCCCTCAGGTCCACAAACATATTCCATGCAATGGGATCATGATTGGTAGAACCGGCTGATATAGATCAAAATTGCTGATTAGTGTCATAATCACAAGGTGGCAACACGACTCCGGGGGTGTAGCAGCTAGGAATGGGAAATTTTGTTGGAAACCAGCCACAACCGGAATCAGTTCAGATCAGACAGAACCTGTGAATTCCTGGCCAATCCATCTAATCAAAATCTGCAATTCAAAATGTTTCACCCAGATTGGATGTGGAGGAACCTTCAATTCACACCCCTCCCACCACCAAAAAGCAGATTCCACTTCTTTCTTTCCCCAGAGAGCCAGTCACCCTGACCGCCAAACACCGTCCACCCCCCCTCCTTCACCATTCACTACAGCCACTTCTGTGACTGGAGTTCGGAGCTTTCATCAGGAGAAACTTGAGAGGAGGAAAAAGAGATCTTCTAGACTTGAAATCTTGGGATCATGGAGAGTTTTTCATAAGAACTCTTGAGATCTTCTTTCGAAGGATGATTCATCATTTTCTTGAGAGATACCCCATTTAAACATATGTTTTCTTTTCCTGAAATTAAAAAAATTGCTTAAAATTTATGTAAGACCAGGTATATTTGCAACACTCATTCATTGCATGTCCAATTAGAGTCTAAAATTGTAGGAATGCCCCCAATTCTTGCCCTAACTATGGTCTAAAAATAGAAGCTTTTGTTCGATCAGTGAAATTGAAGGCCGATAATGTCTGTTAATCACTCAACATGGTTGTTACAATGTTTGCCATATCGGATCTTGATTTCGTCTCGAGAGAGTCAAAGAGAGAATCTCAGGAGATCTCGATAAGATCTCAGAAGATCAGGATAACATATGTGGACACCCCAAAAATCGCTAACGGGCCCCCACACAGCCGGCCAATCCTCCACACCGCCGGCTCCTCCTTCAAGCCATTTGTGGCTGAGCACAAGTTAAAATAAAAGCCACTAAAGAGGCCCTAAAGGCCCATGAGTAAATAGCCTTATCTCATCCCATAAAAAGGGGGGTGAGGATAAGCTATTGGAACACCTCCCAAAAGGGAGTTCCAAAATTGGCAAAAAGTTGCCTACTGCGCTGCGGGGCCAGGGGGTTGGTTGGAGTAGGTTTTGGAAAGGGTCTTTCTAGAAGGCTTTGGAAAAGAAAGGCCAGGGGGGGGGGGTCTTTACGTGAAACCAGACCAAGGAAGGGGGCTGGTCTTCTGAGGCAAGCAACCAGCAGCAAGGGAGCTCCTGGCGTTCTTCTCCCCCTCCAAAGCAGCCAGGAAGGAGCCCACCCGTGAGAGCCTGCAGAGGAAGAAGAGAGTAAATAGAAGAAAAAAAAGGTGAGAAGAGGAAGAGAGAGAGAGAGGAAGCATCCCTCTTCTGCCCTATTCCCTTTTCCTTTGCTTGTCTTGTCCCATCAAGAGAAGAGAGAGGAGAAGATGGTTAGTGGGCTCTCCCCCCCCCCCCCCCCTTCTTACTTTCTTGGAAGCTTTCTACTTTGTCCCTTCTTCAACAAGAGAACTCTTTTCTTGTGTGTTTTTCTTCCTACCTTCTCTTGATGTGAGGGTCATTATTTTGCATTCAATGCATATTATCCCTTTTGCATGCAAGTTTCTTCAAGTTTCTTTTCTTTTGCATGGGTAAGGGGCATCGGGATGGAAGGGTCACCTATTGCATGGTGTGCTTCCTCATCCCAACGAACCATAAAAGGGGTCTTTAACCCTTTCATACCTCAATAAATGAGGTCATGGGGGTACAAAGTCCTATCTCCTATGTATGCATGTGCATCCCACCTCATTACTCCCTCTAATCGGCTATTTCTCCCACTGTTTTAGCCCTACAAATGATGTTTTTATCACTGCTCAAACAGCCCCATTAGAGGTCTTTCTTGGTCAATGCATACCCCTTTATGCTAGCCAAGAGGTTGAGCAAATAATGCTCATGCCTTCTTGCTTAGCCCCTTTATGAAGCAAAAAAAAAAAAAAAAAAACCATTTAAGCCCAGAAATCATCCACCGCCAGCATGGCTGCTGCAGGAGAGAGGCGCCTGTCACTGTTTGTGCAGGTGGCCGCCTGCGCCGATTCGGCCCAGACCAGTCTTGGCCTGGTCTGCAGAACTGGGGAAGGCTGCGCCGATTCAGTGACCAGTGACTCCCTTTTGGTGAAGTTACATGAGCAAAAATCATTGCTCAATGTGGCATCAACCAAGTAAGAGCCATAGGCTAATATAAGACCCATCCGTATCCCCGGTTTGGACAATATAATGTCTGTGTCCGGACGGATGAGTTCTATGTTGCCCATCCGCCCCGTGGGTTTGTATGGTCATGGTATCGTCTGGATCCCCGTTGGCGTGCCTTGGGGACCGACGTCATGTGCCATCGGAGCTATGTCGTTCTTCGGCATACACTCCTTCCTTTGGTGCCATCTCCATGTACGGTGGATGCGTACCACGCTTTCCCCTTATCAAACACAATAAAGGGGAAATGCTGCCGAATTTCCCCCACGAAGGTTGAATCGGCGCGGGATCCCTAAAAGACATCATCAAGGGTCAATTGACCCAGTGGGGTCGCGCCGGTTCGACTTCGTTTTACTGGTTTGGACCCTTCGCTGATTCAGTTCTGCCCCCGCCGACTCGGTTTTCTGCTTGCAGTAGGCCGCGCCGAATCAAGGCTGTTCGTAAGTCGCGCCGAATCAGATGAGACCCGCCGGATCGAGTGCGCTCCCGCTGCCAGCTGACCGCCAAACAGTCAAGCTGCACCGATCGTGAACAGAATCTCATTTTAAATGTTTCAAAAAGAACCAGATAACAAATTGAAAGCTTTTCCATGACAAAAGAAAAACAAAATGTCAAACGACCACCACACGTTTTAAATGTCTCAAAAGAGTAAAAGACCAATTGACCCCTTTTCAAACAACGAAGGGCAAAAGGCCATCTCATGTTTTTCCCAAAAGAAACAAAAGATCACCTCTTGTTTTTACAACAGGATAAAATAATCAGATTGAAATTGTTTTCAACAAAAGACCAATATAAACTTTCTCTAAATGAACAAAAGACCATCTCATATTTTGCAAAAGATCAAAAGACCAAATTGAACTTTCTCATGATAAAAGAAACAAATGAGTCAATAGGCGAAGAGACTCGGTAGTTAGCTAGTGGAAAGATCAAATGAGTTCGAATAGGCGTTCGTTTCGCTTAATAGTACCTCGACTCGAACTTGAATTGCGCTTCGCACCTTTATCGGATGTCCCATTTTAAGGTCACGAGGCTTTCTAATCTGACGATTAATCAAGGGTTTTCCCTCTTAGAGGGATGTAATTAACGCCGTTGCGCTCAGGCAACGACGGAATTTTGGTCCAGGACCGACACTTCACTTCGCGTTTGACGAAGTCAAACGGCGCGCACAATAGACCTAAAGCCCTCCAACTTTCGGAGGCAAACCACTTGGTTGTCACTTCTGTGACTGACAGACCGCCCGCGCTGCGCGAATTGCCGATCATCTCACGTCGTCATCGCTCATGTGGCGTTTGGCGAGACTTGGATTAGCAATACGCATTCCATGAGACAACATGATTTAAATAAAACTTAAATTTTAATTAATATAAATTTTTCCGCCCCCACAACATAAAAGTGTGGATCATATAGGTTTGCATAGATAATTGTTTAAGGAACATAGATAATTGCATACATTCTCAAATTTCATCTATGGATTACATAGGCTCATATATATCATATAATATTAGTGGGAATTGGGATTCGGGATATGCGTTTCACTTTTCAATCCGTAGGATTTTACTTTAGGCATAATTTTTTTTAATTCATTACATGGGAAACCATGGTAAAATATCTTATTTATCTAATATCACAGTGGACCATGCCTAGGACTTAGTTGTTGTGAGTAGGAGAGTGACTCCCTTGAAAAAGTCATATCCACGTTTGAGTTTTTTTTTATCGAATTTTGAATTTTAATATTTTATTGAGTTTATTTTTTAATTATATAATTTTTTATATAGATCAAGTTCTGAGGGATAGAAAGGCGCTATGTAATTTGATAGTATCATCAAAATCTTGATTTCTTCTTAGTGAGAGAATTAATTTTTTATGAGTAAGAGATATGATTTTTTTTTTATATTTTTAGTAGATTCAAATGAAAAGTACTTCTTATTTCATATAATATCTTAAGTAAATAAAATTACAAATACTAATGATATTCAAGTAATATGGGGATCATGACAACCTTGGCTTCAGAAGATCCTAACCTTAAGTCCCTCACTACTCATCTTGACCTTCTCATTTCTCGAGAAGGCACCCTGAGATCTCGCGAGATTACTTTCCTGATTGTTAAGGCAACCAGACAACTAAGGCGGTTGCCACGACAAGACGCCTAGGTGGAGCCTAGTTTATGTAACAAGTACCTAAAATCTATATTTTATAATATGTATTTCTCTATTTATTAATACAAAACTACTATCCAAAAATATTTAGCACATTGTGTATAAGGAGGTCACATAATAGAGAAATAACAACTGTTGAGAAATATTAATAATAATAACTGGTAATCAATCGGAATCTGAACATTTGCCAATCAATATCAGCAAGACCAAAATTTTTTTTGGGGTTTTTACATAAAGAACCTTATAAATATTGGTTATAATAAATATACCTCTTATTTGAGCATATTATCAGAAATATCCTTTAAATATCTTTATAGTGGCTATTATATCTCTGTGGTTCTCTACCGTGCATCAAAGGAGAGTGACGCCAAGGATATAACTACAACCTATAAAGATATTTAGAGTTATTTTTTATAATATATTCAAATAAGGGGTATATCTCTGTGGGGTATGTTTTTTTATTGAGACTAAGACCCCCGTCATCTAGATGCAACGATATTAATTACATCTTCTTTTGAGAGAAAAATTCTTAATTAATTATCAAAATAAATGAGCCTTAAGACTAGAAGTATGAAATAAAGACACGGAGACATATGAGATTAATAATGCTTGATGCATGACAAAGGCAACATTTATTTGTCTTATTCGACTTAATTTAGAATTGTTGTTAGAACTATTTGCTTTGATTTGTAACTTGCAGACTTGTTTGAAATTGTTTCATTTGACTTAAGGTTTGCGGTCGGGTTTGTGATTATTGGATTTACATAGAATTAGGGAAACTCGAAAAAATAATGAAGGATATATTTATAATAGGTCATGTGTGTGCCTTCCTCCTGTCTTGAACCCAAAAAAAAACAAAAAAAAAGCTTGAAAGAGGAGAACATCAGATAAACGAATGGTGGCCTGCACACAGATATTGGACAAACACTCCTCCGACTTGCTGCGGTCTCCATACTTAAATTGGGAGCTGCGTCAGCATGGAAAAAAGTCCCTCTTCACATTATTATTGCACCGGGAGAAAGCCGCGTTGAAAAAAAGTCCTAAGCCCGCCCAAATGGAACGAGATGAACATTAGTGCAGTGGAAGAATTGAGAGAGAGAGAGAGAGAGAGAGAGCTTCCGAGCTTGCAAGTGTCACAGGTGCCCCCTCGGCACACAGTCTGGGAGTGGGGGCAGGGCTTCCATTAATAGCTGCCAACACGAGGTGCTGCCGCTGTTCTTCTTTGTTCTTCCATGTTCGTGTATGACGATGACCCACCTCTTGATTTCTTCTGAATTCCGCCTACAGTTATTCCACCTTTCTCAACTTTTGCCACAGAGTGACAGTTTATATGTGCTTCTTTCTGAAGGAAAAATGGAAAACTTAGAAGACATGAGAAGATTGGGAATTGATCGTTGGAACCGTGATTTTTAGAATTTTTTTTTCCCCTGCATCCTCTTGAGTTCTTGAACTATCAATCATTGACGACTGGAATAACACCATGTCAAACAAGAACATAGGGAGATTCCTCTATGGTCTTTGATTAGCACTAGTATAAACGTTAGGGTTATGTAAACTAATTGGTTGGATGAACTCTCTGTTTGATACGAGAGAGGATCTCAACAAATTAAATCTTCCTAAGTGCTTACCTAGTACGATTGCTCTTTTGTGATCCACCTCATACTTATTGCAAAAGGAGTCTTGCAATAAGTATTTCTTCCCATTTAGCCACAGTATAACGACCAACCTGGTTATAAACTTCTCAAGATCGGCAATTTGTCACAAAGTCTTCGGTGGAGATAATATCATACTGTCTCCCTGACATTTAATCAAATCAGATCCAAAAAAAACTTTATCTATAAATTTGGTAGTCCCAGGAACCTCTGTACTCTCCCTTCCCTAACATTGTAATTTTCACTATCTTTGTAGGCCTCTTCTCCCCCATTTCCTTTGGATCTTTTCTCCTATCTTCTTCTCGCCTTAGTTAACAAAAAACTAACTGGTTGTTCGCTGCCTCAGGTCTTCCAGAAAGAAGAAAAGGAAAAAACATCTCCACTACTTCACTAGTCTGTTGAGGAGGCCATTAATTCTTTGCTTTCATTCTTCACCCCATTTTCACAGAGAAAATAAAAGGTAGAATGTCTTCGAGGGAAAGCAAAACTATCTAATGGAGATGCCCTTTGATTTGATCTGGCACTTGACCTATAGATCCACTAAACGATGCTCCTTTCAGGGCAACCATTTGATCTTTGTTGCTGATCCATCTTTTTTCTGGTCATTGGATGGTGTATGATATAGCAGAATATTTCAATATGAAATTCATCCTCAAAAAATTTCTTATGGGCAGTTGCTTCATGGGGAACGCAGGTTCTATCAAAGAGTGCAAGCATCCAGGAAATAGCAAAATTGACGAAAACCATATCAGGTGCTAAAGTATCCAAGCATTCTTTATAAGGGCCCTGCTTTTGCAATTGGAGTTCTGTTAACTACGCTGTTTGAGGATCAAGATCGATATCATACACCGACAAGTAGCAGTAAGTGATGTTAATCTTTCATCGTCATCATCGTCTTTCTCAAGTTTACACGCAGGTCGTTCCCGTTTGTCATGATTTTTATATGTGGAATGCTATATGATCTACCCTTGTGATACTAATTATTGGTGGCATATCTACCCTCACAGCTGCAGGGTGCACATCTGTCTTTTGTCAATGGCTATTGCTCCAGTTATTGCAGCCGGGGAAGCGATCATCTCTGCCTCGGTAGATGTTGTGCAGAACTATGTGTTCTCCGTGGCCAAGGAAGAGTTCCAGAGTGTGTGGTACTTGAAGGATGAGATCAAGAGGACTTCTGAGTTGGTGGAGACAATCCGAGGCGGGGTGGAAGATGCAGAAAAGAAGCAGCTTCAGGACGAAGATGTGCGCAAGTGGATTAGGGATCTCAAGAATGCTGGTTATGACATGGAGGATGTGCTATGTGACTACAGGGTGGTGGTGGCTTCAGTTGACGATGGACAAGGAGTTGTAACACGGTGGATGAGTCTAGCAAGGACTCCCTCTGCCTGGTGTGTGGCATCCCCTTGTCCTGCCTCGACATTATTCCATTCCCCTCACCCCCCGCGTAGAGATAGCACATAGGCTTCGATCCATAAACAGGAATCTGGTCGAGATACCAGCGGAAGGCAAAACTGAGCCTTGATGGAGGTATGGTTGGTGAAGGCAACGAATCAGATCCCACAAGAAGAAGTTTGGGGCCTCCTTTGTGGCAGTACCAACAGTGGCCAATGATGGGGAGAAGCGAAACCAAGAACAAGATAAAAGAGGCTTTGCTAAGTTATGCTGCAGCTAGCACTAAAGAATCATGTTCGAAGTTATTTGTCATAGGCATAGTGGGAGCTGTGGGATGGGAAAGACAACCCTTGCGTACAATATCTTCTCTGACGAGGATGTAGTGGAGACCTTTTCCTCTAGAAAGCGGTTGTATGTGGGAGAAAAATTTGACCTCATGAGACTTATGATGAACTCCTTGGTGAGAATAGCCCGCTCGTGTGTGAAGATGATCTGCATTCAGCAACGCTAGAGAAGTTCAAAGATCAAAGTCTCTTGATTGTCCTGGATGCTGCTTGGCACACCAACAGTAAAGATTGGGACTTGTTACAGAGTTCTCTGTCCAATGGAGCCAAAGCGCATGCCTTGATTGTGACGACTCGGAATAAGGCAGTTGCAAGGGCAATACGTCATGAGTGTGGATATCTAGAGCAGGAGTTAACGGCGTTGCCAGACACAGAGTGCATGGATATTTTCAAAAGATGGGCATTCATGGGGCAGCAAGCAAAGCGCTACCTGGATTTGGAAGGGCTGTCCGAGAAGGTGGTTCAGAAGTTGAAAGGCAATCCTCTGGCGGCGACCATGATGGGAGATTCCTGAACACACATCTCGGCAACCGGCAGATGTGGGTGAGCATCGCAAGTGATGTAGATTGGCCACACACAGATGAAGGAAACGTGGTTGACCGAGTCGTTGGGTTAAGCTACCTTCACCTTCCCCCACAATTGAAACCCTGTTTTGCTTACTGTGCTATGTTTCCCAATGGTTTC
The DNA here is from genome assembly GCA_014218235.1 of Colocasia esculenta. NCBI lineage: Eukaryota > Viridiplantae > Streptophyta > Magnoliopsida > Alismatales > Araceae > Colocasia > Colocasia esculenta. The sequence continues at coordinate 25,474 of JACBKR010000532.1, forward strand.
GAATTTCAATAAGGAGTGGTTGATTCGGATGTGGATAGCTCAAGGTTATGTTCCTCGTGGGAGGGTGTTGATGGAACTACTGGGGTGCCTACTTTGATGATCTGTGCCAAAGATCATTCTTCCAGTTGCAGACTCGTAATTTTTCTGGTGACCGCTACATAATGCATGACTTAATTCACGACTTTGCACAAAGGGTCTTTAAAGAAGGATATCGGATGGATGCAAGTGACACGGGGGATGAACATCTTTTGAGGAGATCTGTCACCAGAGGATGGTACATTGTTTGAGAGATCCGCCATTTGTCATTCCACTGTAATGAAACAGGACCACCAGAATTCAAGAGATTGCTCAATTTTAAGAACTGCGCACTCTGGTGCTTAAATCGGTTGTTCCCAATTATATTATTGGTCCCCACTTGGATGTGCTTGCCAAGTTCAAATATCTCCGCCTGTTGGTCTTAGTTGACTACGAACTAACGGAGTTCCCAGATTCAATCCGGCACTTGAAGAGTATTCGATACCTGGACATATCAGGAACCAGAATAAGATCATTGCCTGAACTAGTGTGTGATTTGTTTAATCTTCAATTTTTGAAATTGCCACATGAATGTGCACTGCCGGAGGGAATGAATAAGCTCGTCAACTTGAGATTTATAGAGAAGATTATGAAGGAGTCCACAATTGAGAGAATCGGGCAGTTAACTTCTCTCCAAGGGCGATGCGTCACATTCCAGTACAGAACAAAGACGGATGGAAGATAGCAGAGTTGAAAGGTTTGAAGCGTCTACACGGAGAACTAGTTGTACGTGGTCTTGAACATGTCAAAAGTAAGGAAGAGGCGGGAGCAGGCTTGTTTAAAGCACAAGGTGCACCTTGAAAAGTTAGAATTGCATTGGGGAGCCAAAAAAGAGAGGCATACTCTCATGCGTACAAAAGAACATGTCGTTGACAGCCAGGTATATATCCTTTCTCTTAATTTTTTTTTCAGTGAAGTGAAGGTAATAAATTGTAATAATATTAGGTCTTGCAGGGGCAGATGGTTCCTATATATATGATTGATTAAGTAAAAATAGAATGATAAAGTTATTGTGGTATGCTTTGCTTACTTTGTTTTGGCTTTTTTCTCCCTAATAAAAGCATGTTGTTATATCTTACTTTTTGATCCCTTGCACAAATGGTTCTTTTTTTGTGTTGTGTGTATTCTTATCCCACGAAACTAATCAGTTAGAAGTTAGTCCACAAAAATGACATTGATATATATCTAATAAAATGATATCGGAGTCCCACAGCAGGTGCAGAAATATGTGAGAACCGATGTGGAAAGCCAAGTACTAGAAGGCCTGTTTCCACCCCCAAATCTCAAGGTGCTAAGGATCACAACAATCACGAAGCAAGGTTTCCAAGTTGGTTGGAGGAGCATCGTTGTTCGACATCCTCTAGTCTGGTGAAACTCGTACTGATTTCTGTTGTAAATGGGATGCCTTCCCTCACTCGGCCGGTTTCCATCCCTCAAAGAATTGAGAATTAAAAAGACGCACAGTGTGAAGAGATCGCCCTGAATTCTATGGTGAGATTGACAACTTGCATGGCAGAGTGATCAACAACAACAAGGGGTATTCCTACTTCCCACGTTTGGAATTGTTACATCTTGAAGAAGATTGTATGGGAGGAGTGGGATGTGCCGGCGGCTGCGCAGATGGATGGTGGTGGTGATGGTACTGGTGGGGGACGCCATGGACATGTACTGTTCCCTTCCCTTAAGGAGCTCCGTATCAACTCATGTCCCAAACTACCTTCTCTGTCTCCAGTCCTACGCCACTTGACCAAGCTCGAGTTCATCCTCATCGGTGGATGTGATGAGCTGGCGTCGTTGGAGGAGGAAGGGGATGGATGTGGATGGGTGTTGCCTTCCCTTCTTGGGCTTAGCATCTCAGAGTGTCCCAAGCTGGCACTCCTGACTCCAACCTTGCGTCGCTCGACCAATCTGGAAAGGATAGTAATCAGGAATGTGATGAGCTGGCGTCGTTGGACTGCCCTGCCATCGAATGCGTGTCAGATGGGGGCCTCTGCTTGCCCTCATTGAGGGATCTGTGGATCAGGGGGTGTCCGTTACTGGAAGGGCGCTACGAGAGGGAGGTCCCGACGCCCTGAACGTCCCCACCACAACCCGAGTCGACTTAACACCTCTTCCAGAGTTAGTGGTTCTACAACAGGGTTGACCATGCCAGCCACTCTCAGTTCCCTACATAAAGGGGAGCTTCAGCGTTGCAAGTCCCCTGGTGGTGCATGATTCGCTAATATGAATGCTGTTTCTTCTAGATCTTTTTATTAATTGGTTACAAGTTGGATGGAAGATGAGGGAAAAATAAAGGGATAATAGGGAGCCATCTTTATATCTTGAGGTTGATCCTTCATTTCTTGTTGCAGTTGTAAGCCTACCATTGCATATGTATGTACTATGTGTGTGCATATTTAATATTTCTGTGCAAACTCCCGAACCCGCCGATCCATCAGCAGCAGCCCATAAAAGTCCTTGTCATGGTGTAAGTTTTATCTCCCTCTCTCTCTCTCTCTCATTTGTCACTCACTCCTGTCTTGCCAATCATATTTGAAATATTTGCCACATTCCTTTTTACTGTATACTAAACGTGGAACAAATATTTCTCGTTTTATTATTTTTATTTGCAAAATCATCCGACATTATTCAGATTCAAACGTGATATTTAAAAGAGAGAATTAATAATTGCTCTCTAACCTTAGATTGACATTAATTTTCAATCTCTGTCAGAATTTCAGCACAGTAGGCCCTACTTTTTGCGGGATTATTTTTAAGTCCCTTTCTATAGAACTATATAATATGTAACTATGCTAGTATATAACTATGTAAGCATGTAAGTTAGTAATTATGTAATATTAAGTATATGACTTGTACTTCACTAACTACAAACTTATTAACTTATATAGTTACGTACTTATATACTTATAAAGTACTTACATAATTATGTAACTCACATAGTTAATGAAGTGCAAGTTACATACTTAAATATTACATAATTATAACTTACATACTTACATGACTTACATAATTACATAGTTATATAAGGAGGTACCTAAAAATAAATCCTGCTAAAAGATGGACCATGCGATGCTAAAAAGTCTGACAAGGACTGAAAAATAATGTCAGCTCTTATCAGTGAACAATTATTAATTCTCACTATTTAAAATCAACATGGAGCGAAGAGTTTTGTGGTTACAATTCATTACAAAAATCAAGCAACATGTATAGTTAGAATATTATGTTGTTAAATGAGACTATTTCTAAGCACTGCATGTTCAAACATTCACCCAGATAAAGTAGGTTAAATGATTTTTTTGTTGCCGCTAGCTCTGTTAGATCTGTTGGGTTGGCATGTAATTATGATAATATATATGACTTCTTGCTGTCCATACTATACCTTTGAAGTTGAAAAAAATTAATACTGAGATTGATATTAGAACTAGTTGGCCACCCGTGGGATGCACGGTTTTTTTTAAACATATATTGTTGAAATAAATTTAAAGTTATAAGATTAGTTTTAACTTGTTTGTTATTGATAATAATAGAAGACTATTAAAATTAAAAAAACATATAACATATTAAACATTAAAATTAAAAAAACATACAAAGGGTAAGCATAATTATTTGTGAAGGTCTAAAAAAAAATGGCATAAAGGAGAACATATTGATGAGAAGGTATCTTACCTGCTGCGTTGCCCGTCTATGACGTTGATGAAGGAGGTGAAAAAAAAAAGAATTTTGGAGAAAAATCTGGTGAAGAAAGTAGCTTACCTGTTGCTTCAGAAAATATCTCTCAATAAATTTTTTTAAGATCTAACTGCCATATTTTGGTGACATTTTTTGGCATTTCATTGGCAAACGAAGACATGTTGGCCACCGAAAAGAGAAATAACACACGTCGATTCTTGCTTGCAATTTTATGAAAGTTGTTAAAAGATATATGGTGCCATATTTAGATAGCATGATATGCGTTTTAGAAGATTTAAAGTTGATAGAATGGACGCTGGTTAAAAAAATGTTTGTCTGTCATATTTTGGCAGATAAATTGTAGAGTTGTCCGTACATATAGCTCCATTTTGAGGAAGGGTTAAAGCTGATAGAAACGGACGCTTGCTAAAAAAATTGCTACCTGCCATATTTTGAAGTATAAATTGTAGGAATTTGATGTACATATTGCTATGATTTTTTATGTATGTTTAGGAAGAACTTTTCATGGTGGGTGGGAGGCTTGCCTTCAATTGAAGTGCATTAAAACTGTAAGTAGTTTTATGTTGTGAGTTTGAGCGCCGGAAGTGAAGTATCCTAGGGTTGCCAGGTGGCGGCCTCAACTTAAAAATATTATATTAACTAGTTCTTTACCGTGCGATGCACGGTAAGTTTCTTAAATTTTTAATTTTAATAAAAAACAATATGTAAAAAAAACATATAATTAATTGTTTCTCTATATAAATATTTTTATTTCAATTTGGATTGATTCATCCTTCCCTGCATATATGATTCACACATTTGTTGTCAGTACCTTATAATCATGGTTTGACGTATCGCCGATTCGGGGCGAATCGGATCCGCCCTGATGCGATCCGATTCGCCCAGAATCGAGGCGAATCGGGTCCGATTCGCATGATTATTATATATATATATATGATATTTATGTATGTGTGTCAGGCAGGGTTGTGAGGAGTCAGGATCCTCTTCAGGCAGGGTTGTCAGGTCCTCTTATTTACCTGAATATCATTTAAGTAAATGTTATAATTTGTTGTTTCATTTACTTAAGATATTACATGTAAATAAGGAAGTACCCCCATTTGAATCCAATAAAATATCAAAAAAATCATATCTCTTACCAATAAAAAGTCAACTCTCCCACTGAAGAAGAAAATCGCGATTTTGATGATTTTAGCGAAATGCTAACTTTTTAATCTTCATAATTGGTCTATCTAAAAATTGATAATTCAAATAAACCATATGGAACACTAAAAATCCAAAGTCCGGTAAAAAAAGTCAAACGGCATGTGACTTCTCCAAGGGAGCTACTCTCCTACTGACAGCACTTAGTCTGCTTGAGGCATCTTAGGATTTGGTCAAACTTAAGCTATCATCACCTAAAATCTCAGAGATTTTTCACTTTCTAATTGTGAGAAACTAGAAAGTGACAATTCTCATGAGTTTGAATGATGATAGTTTAGGTTTGACCAAATCTTAAGAGGTCTCAACAGACTGAGTACTGTCAGTAGGAGAGCGGTTCCCTTGGAGAAGTCACATGCACATTTGACTTTTTTTACCGGACTTTGGATTTTTAGTATTCTATATGGTTTATTTGAATTATCAAATTTTTAGATAGACCAATTATGAGAGATTAAAAAGTTAGCATTTCGCTAAAATCATCAAAATCGCGATTTTCTTCTTCGGTGGGAGAGTTGACTTTTTATGGTAAGAGATATGATTTTTTTGATATTTTTATTGGATTCAAATGGGGGGTACTTCCTTATTTACATGTAATATCTTAAGTAAATGAAACAACAAATTATAACATTTACTTAAATGATATTCAGGTAAATAAGAGGATCCTGACAACCCTGCTTGAAGAGGATCCTGACTCCTCACAACCCTGCCTGACACACATACATAAATATCATATATATTATATATATATATAATAATCATGCGAATCGGACCCGATTCGCCTCGATTCTGGGCGAATCAGGGATCGCATCGTGGCGGATCGGGGAATCGGATCGGATCGCATCGGATCCATTCGATTCGCGGCCGGTGGCGGATCCATGCGGATCACAACTCGGCCCGCCCCTGATCCGCTCCGTTCGGGGGAATCGGGCCGATTCGCCCCGCCATGACAAACCATGCTTATAATATTTATATTCTTTCAAAATAACTGGAAGCTAAAGGCTGCCAACACTGAATAACTAAAATTTCATAATCTTTAAAGAACCGGCCACAATTCTCTTTAAAAAAAAGTACACTTAAAATTTTTGCAGAAATATATGTTTATTATTGTTATATTTATCTTCTAAAGGTACAGGCTTTTGAGTGGACTGTGTCCTTCCATAAGGATTTCTCATTCATTACACTGTAATTCCCCCTCTTAATCCCACCCACATCATATACCATCCAAAAAATCAAAAACTACACAAAAGGATAATCATGTAATTCTGCAAGACATCTTCAGGCTCCTTGGGAGTGTGACGAAGCTCGTTGTTTGGCTGCCGCAACCGACTTTGCCTTTCTAACGATGTCCGCCATCCACCTATGCTTGATCAAGAGTCAAGTGGACTTCAAACCTTTGTCCACACCTTCATCCGAGACCCCAATAAGTTTTGTTGTCTCACTCGCCTGCATCTCCATGAAGTTTTCAACCTTGGTCAGAATATCCATTACCCGTGCGATACATAACAGAGCCAGTTAACTGGAAACTGAACTCTTTATTTTGCAGACAGGGTAGTGCTCATCAAGTAAGAATAAGAAAGCCATGGTTATTATAATATGTTGCTCAGATGCAGAGCCAGTTAACTGGAAACTAACAATCAATCAGATGAATAGAACTATAGTTTAAGTGAAGGCATACTAAAAAAAAAGATTCTAAAAGTATAATCTCTGTGTACAGTACAAATAATATCTATAATATGTTTATAACAATATTTACCTATTTTAATATTATATAACAGAGCCAGTTAAGTAAAAACTGAACTCTTAAAAGTATGGAAGAATTGGACATACTGACGAAATATCCAATTCAGTCTAGGTAACTCTCTCAAAGAAATAAAATAGTTGCATCACAGATCTATATACAATGCTTCAAACATCTGATGTGTCTTCATACTGCCACTTCACCTGCTGCCTGTTCCAATTGCCATTGTACACTGGTGATCACCATCTAGCCTAGGATTTCACAGAACAGGACAAAAAATTGTGTGGTCTGGTTAAAAACAAATACCATCGTATTTGATATATAGCAGATCGTACTCAACTGTGCCAAAATATGATATATGGAAAAGAACATCCTTGAGTACAGGAAGAACAAACACTTAATTGGGTGGATCCCAGTAGCAAGGAATAGAATTGACATTTTAGAAGATGGCTGGTTGGTGCTGGGTGCTGGGTAGAAGATGGCTGGAATACATCTTTCCTACCAACACAAAAAAACACAGGTTCTGACCTGTAAATATTTACCTATCTTTTGGTAGCAGGTGGTGCGGGGTAGTTTTGGTGCTGATGCTGGTCCTATGTCTGGTTTTGGGCAAAAGAATAGCTTACTGATTCATGAATGGCCAGTTTTCAATTCTATGCAAATGAGATGAAGCCATTCACATTTCTGTACGATTTCTGAAAACCCAAAGCTGGTTTGCACTCATTTCATTTTTTCCCCCACTTTCTATATCCAGTGAGCATTAGTACCCAAAGTTCTTCAAGATAAGATTCAAGTCTCAGATTTACTATTGAATTGATTTTAAATGCTAGCTATTTTTTCTCATATTCCCTCTACTTGGTTTATCAAGTAGGTGATGTTTCAAGTAGGTGATTTATCATCCCACAATAATGTGCTCAACGTTAGATTAGTGGAGGAAGCTTATGACATTGTAGCTGCCCTGCAGCATCACTTTTGCCCTTAGAAGGTGTCTACACTCACAGAAGAATGCCCAGTGCCTCACAATCATAATCCTATCACATCTTTAATGCATTGACAAATTGAGATTGGAGATCAAGAATTAGTTTGCCTTAAGAAGAGTGGTTCTTGAGTAGTATGTTGACTGTCAGTGTGATCGCGTTGTTGATCATGATTCCGTAATCATTAATATGGAAGTAGGAGTGATTAGTCAGTTGGAGGAATCTAACTAATACCCAGACCTTGATCAGTGCAATGGCACTGCTGTTGGCATCATAAGATTTCTGTACACAGTCAGATGAGCGAGGAAGAGAATGTATGGCTCCTTAGGAGCACTGTATAAGACTCTGAGATTTTTGTTAGCCACTGCTAGCCATTTCCTAACACCACCAATGACTGATATGCTGTCTCTAATAGCTAGTCAGATTAGCCATTGGAGAGCAGATCAGTCTCATCTGGTCCAATCCAGAACCAAGAAATAGGTTCTTGGCACATCGAAATTAAATACAGATTGACAGCTATACATGTCTCAATTGATTAAATGATGACATGAAAAGTTTTCGATGCTGTATTAATGACATGATGTGAAATTGTAACTGGTGCAAAATCACCTTCTTTTAACTCTGTGCTTAATGTTGAGTCGGTGGTCTAAGTCTCTAACATGGAATGATACTCATACACATACTTTAAAATTGTAATTTCAGAACTTGAAAACTAACACCTGTGAGCATTGGGGTAGCCGTACTCTGGGGAGGAAAAACTGATAAATTGGTCTCTGTACACTATGGCTTAATGTTTGAACTGTTCCTGAGCCGGATACAATGCCTATCCAGAACTCCTGTTAGGGTATTGTCTCCTACTTCTCAATTTCCCGATTCACTGTGCCTTCTCTATGTTAAAGTTCTGAATTATGTTTCCTACAGCAGTGTTCAGAATGTTTTTAAAGTAAAGCTCTTTCTTCTCGTTTTTCTTTTGTTTATATTGATCCCTGTGCATTTTCCTATGTGATTCCCAGGAAAGAAACCTTTCCATGGCCGTACATCCTACTACTCCATAATTCACATGGAGAAGATGAACTGAATAGGAGAACCATGAGAAACCCTGTCCAAGTCCTGATTCCACCTGTAATCTTCAGAAATGTCCACTTATTGGTAGACTTACTTTCTTGAATGACTGGCCATCCTTTTTTACAATTATTCTGTGGCAACACACCTGGAGACTTCTGCACATAGCTTAAGTTTTTGAGTTGGATGACCCAGCCTAATAACTCCAATATAGTGTCACACAATATTCCAATAAATCAAGGGAAATGATGAATCACTACGACCGCCATCATGCTGCAGATCCCCACAAAGACTATGACTCTTCTCCCAGTCGAATCTAAATATGTTCCCACCATGTTAGTTTTTGTTCTGTTTCCCTCTATCGAACTCAATTTTCTGCATCAGGATTCAGGGAATGTATAATGCCATATTTTGGAGCTTATGGAAAATGCATCTGCAAATTGTTATTTTCAAAGAAATATGTTACCACCTGCTTCTCAGAAGTAAGTTAAAAAAGGTTTCATGAGACTTCTGCAGTATTCCTGTCATAAAAAATGCCGTGTGTTGATGCATATAGGAAATCCTTTTATCCTGAAATTAGCCACAGATCTGTCCCAGATAAATGGGATGACAAACTTTTCTTGACCTCAGACCATATGCTTGTACAGTCTATGCATCTGGGTTTTGTCCTAATTTTAGCATGTGTCCCTCCTAAGTGACAAATCAGGTCCTTGTTGATTTATTTTTCCATTTGTGTTGTGGATACTTATTTGTTGACATAGTAGGAAAGATGTGTTTTTTGAGTTGGTAGGGTTTTTTTTTTTAAGGAAGATAAATCTCTTTTTTTTAACACAGAGCTTATACAACACAGAAGAGGTAGAATTGATTTTGAGAACATGAAATTTCAAACTATTGGTATGTATAAATTAAGGGAAAAATTACCTGTTGAGGCAGTGAGATAGTGCCAGAAGCTGAGTAGTTGGGTCCTTACCCTGCACACATGGACAATGAAAGACATATAATGAAAACATATATTACATATATGAAATCATTAAATGTTAGCACATTTATATGAATTTTTTTGCTAATAAATGCTTATGATATCCAAAGAAAACCTAAAACAAAAAACTAACTGATACACTTCCTAATATTCATATACAGAAGATGCAACCTGATACCACTGGCAAATCTATATATTGGTTCTTTGGACCGTCATATGAAAATTTGAAAAGTGGGGGACCTCAGAAGTTGTATACTGGATTTCCTATCTATTTTGTCAGAATTGCCCCTCATGTCATGGTAAATCCCACAACATAAATCTTCTCTTCCTACCAATCCATTCTACACTTTCCAGAAGTTGTATACTCCTCAAAAGGAATTTTGGCAATCTGTTCCTACCCAATCGATTCTACACTTTCCTTCTGGAAAGTGCAGTTTATCAATGCTCACCTTCATATAGATGTGAAAAGCTAGGTTTCCTGTTCAGTTATTGTTGAACCCGAAAAATATCGGGATTTAAACAAGTCCCGGGTGGCAAACTCGTCCGGAATCCACGAAAGGCTGGGAAGAAACTCCGGCCTCCCTCACTCGAACACCTGAGATAAATGGGTTTGAGTTCGGATGTCCACCCAGAACGAGCCGGAGGATGACGCTTAAAAAGCCCGTCAATGACGGAAATGCACGCCCCGGACAGCCGAAACTCAATGTTCGGACTTGCGTTAAAGATCGCGTACGACTCGGATGGGTCCGAAAAGGTAAAATGCACGTGCCCTCCGAAAATGGGGTCAAACGCACGCGAAACGGGCAAAAACGCACGTCAAATGCACGTCAAATGCATGCGGGCATGTGTGCGCACGTGTGCCGCACGTGCCATGACAAACCAGCAAAACTCCCAGAAATCCTCGGAAATGACCAAGGACGGAGAGGGCACCGGTCTGTGCCTCCGCCAGGAAGGGAGGGGCGCCAGTCTGCCCCCCCGCCAGGAGAGAGGGCGCCAGTCAGGCCCTGACTGACGGCCCTCAGCCAGCAGGAGGGGCGCCAGTCAGGCCCCTGACTGGCGGCCCCTCAGCCAGCCAAGAGGGGCGCCAGTCAGGCCCCTGACTGGCGGCCCCTCAGCCAGCCAAGAGGGGCGCCAGTCAGGCCCCTGATGGCGGCCCCCTCAGCCAGCAGGAGGGCCGCCAGTCAGCCCCCTGACTGGCGGCCCCCTCAGCCAGCCAGGGGGCCGCCGGTCAGCCCCCCCTGACCGGCGGACCCCCTCAGCCAGCAGGAGGGCCGCCAGTCAGCCCTGACTGGCGGCCCCCTCAGCAGCCAGAGGGCGCCGGTTAGGCCCCCTAAACGGGCCCCCCCCTCCGCCAGTCAGGCCCTCGCGGGGCACCCCGCCGGTTAGCTCCCTCAAAATCTATAAATAGGGGGCAACCTCCATTTGATGCATGCCATTCGGCCCCAAAAAAAAGGCGATCGGGCTCAAAAAAAGGGCGCCAAGAGAGAGACCGGCGTGAGAGCCTTACGTGCTGAGCTTAAATAGGCCGCACCTGCGGGGAGAAAGTCTTTGGCGACTGTCGGTGTTCTGTCCTCCGCGATCGGGCCCTCCTGCGCCTCGTCCGTGAGAAGATACCACAGGTTGTCATATGACCCCCGGTGTTCATATTAAGTCTCGTCGTCATCAAACGACGCAAGTCGAGGCCCGTATTCAAGTCCTCCGCGTCATCAAACGACGTACGTCGAGGCCATGTTTAAGTCCTCCGGTGTCATAAAACGACATCGTGAGCACACATGTTTAAAGTCCTCCGTCGTCATCAAACGACGTACGTAGAGGCAAGTTGCTCAGGCGGAGGCACAAACCACCCAGCCAGGGCATACCCCCATTTGAATAATACCAAGGGACGATTCGGATTGGGCCCCAAAAAGGTTCCGAGTTACGCCACACAGGTCTCTCGGCCAGAGTTGCCCGTGCTCAAAGGTGGTCCGTGCGTGAGCTGTATAGGCGCACGAGTCGGGGGGGTCTTCGACACCTGTCGGTGCTTCCTCTCGGGTCAAGCCTCCTGCGTTCGCCCACACGGGAAACACCACAGGTTGTATAGGACCCCAAGGCATGTACTTAAGTCCTCCGGCGTCATAAAACGACGCACGCGAGGCATGTACTTAAGTCCTCCGGCGTCATAAAAACGACGCACGTCGAGGCAGTACTTAAGTCCTCCGTCGTCATCAAACGACGCACGTCGAGGCCATGTTTAAGTCCTCCGTCGTCATCAAACGACGCACGTTGAGGTACATGTTTTAAGTCCTCCGTCGTCATCAAACGACGCAGTCGAGGCCATATTTAAGTCCTCCGTCGTCATCAAACGACGCACGTCGAGGCTATGTTTAAAGTCCTCCGTGTCATAAAACGACACTCGTTGAGGCACATGTTTAAAGTCCTCCGGCGTCATCAAACGACGTACGTAGAGGCAATATAGGACACACGCCGAATCGCCTAAACGCGCCATCTCCGGCCCAAGCTCCGAGTCTGTCCGAGCGTGATCCGTGCGTGAGCTTAAATAGGCCGCACGTGCCGAACCCGTTGGTGTTCGTCCTCGGCGTTCGGGCTGCATTGCGCCACGTCCGTAGGGACACGCCACAGGTTGTCACATGACTCTCAGCACATGTATTAAGTCCTCCGGCGTCATAAAACGACGCACGTCGAGGCATGTACTTTAATCCTCCGGCGTCATAAACGACGCACGTCGGGCATGTACTTAAGTCCTCCGGCGTCATAAAACGGACGTCGAGGCATATATTTAAGTCCTCCGGCGTCATAAAACGACGCACGTCGAGGCATGCACTTAAGCCCTCCGGTGTCATAAAACGACGCACGTCGAGGCACATGCGTTTAAGTCCTCCGGTGTCGTAAAAAGGCACACGTTGAGGCATGTTAACCTATGGAGGCATAAACACCCCACTGGTAACACATATGTACCCACCATCGTGTAAACGTCCGACGGAGGCACATACACCCTGTCGTCGACGTCCATGTACTTGGCTTGTTACATACACGCCCAGTGGAGGTACAAAACCCCACTAAAGGCGTACATGTAAATGTAAACGTCATGTCATAAATATAAATGACATGAGCATGCTTGAATAAAATTGTGGAAATTCATTTGTCATCTGCTTTTCTTCTTTAAATTTCGGCATACGGTCTTTTAACAAACATTACGCATTCGAAGGTATTCGAGTGTTATACTCGATGTAAATGAAACATCGACTTCGGTCGGTGGGGAACGGTCCAGTACACGACCACTCCAATCGCCCTGAACGCGAGCGCACGCGGAAAATAAATTCGAGGGTATCAGGGCTCGCACCAATACTCCTCATAAAATAATCTTTGTCTGTTTCTCGCAAACAGTCTGGCACGCCCACGCAAAGATCCATCTCGAAGACGAGGGGGATGGATCGAAACGAAAAAAAAGAAAGAAAATTCCGCGTTCCAACAATCTGGCACGCCCGGTGGGACTGTTCCTGCCTTCCATGCATATGTAAAAAGACCGTATGCCGATATAGAAATAAAAGATGACTAATTTCCACATCACAGGTACAAGGAGCGAAAGCCGGCATCGAACGCCCGTCTCCACCTGCAACTCAAGCTTGCTCGATGGCCGCCGTCACCTACGGTCCGCAAGTCATCGCATGCCACGCCAAATGTGGCTACCTCGCCGTCCCGCTCGTGTTCGGCGACTTTCCTGCAGTGGTGGGATCCCCCTACTTCCTAGGGGTGGTCCCCGCCGTCCAAGCTACTCCAAAGGCGGCGCCCAAAGCTACTGCAACCAGGGGCACCAAACCCCGTTCAAGCCAAGCCGAGTCTTCTCGGTTAACACCATCTCCTGCGTCGCAGTCCCTAGAAAACGGGGGCAGCGCCAGGGACGCAGGGGCAGCAAGCCCCACGCGGTCGTCTCCAACTCCGGAAAACGGTGCTAGTTGGCGACATCCGCGTCAGGCTCGATGGAGGCGAGCCGATACTGCCCCGGGACAGAAGCGTCCCCACGGTGGCAACCTCCAACAAAATTCGCTCCCTCCAGGGGATGCGTCAAGAAGATCGGGACTCCCCAAAAGGAGCCCGACAGGGGCAGGCATCAAGCTCGGCGCCCCAACCGCCTCGCAAAATGAGGCAAATGTGGGTGACCAAGCAGGAAGCCCGCCACATCAAACAAGCCAGAGCGGATCCACCCGCCGAAAGCCCCAAGAAGGCGACGGTACTTGGGCGAGAAAAAGCCCAAGAAGCCGAACCTCCTCGTCCCCGCGGACACAAACGCAGGGGCATTTATAGGAAGCCCAACTTCGTCCCCGCCCAAGCGGAAACTGCTGAAGAGGGAGACGCGAGTCAAGCCGGAGCTTCCACACCTCGAGTCTCGGTCTTCGAAAGACTGAGCGCCTCAGTCTTTTCCAGGCTGGGAGCAGCAATCCGTCCAAGCGCTCAGAAGCCCAAGAAGCGGAGAGTGCAGCGGACGCCTGAAGAAGGTGGAGGCATGAAGATCTTCACCTGCTACGCTTCTGGGAGGGAAGCACCTGGGCCATCCGGCATCCCTGCGGGAGCGCTCAGGATAAATGAGCCGGACAGGACGACGAAACTGTCCTCCGGTACACCCGGACGCTGCCAGGAGACTTCTCCAAGGGCAGCAAGGCACTCAGGCTGAGCCCTCGAACCTGGGACAACTTCTCGAGCCTCCACTCGATCGCGATCAAAGGCCCCTCCGGGTCAGGTCCAACTGGACCCCGAAGGAGGGGAGCAAGACGAAGTCGCCAGCCTCCGCCTCGGAGATCAGCAACTGCCGGCTGACGGGGAGCAAGCTGAAGTGTTCCTCATGCCGCCAACCAGAGCTGCCTTCCAAGCGATGACGGACGACGCCAAGTATGATTTCATACAGCGTTGGCAGGCTGAAATGGCCGCCTCTCCTGGCCGAGCGAGGACAACAGGCGGGGGCAAATGCGCCACGCCGCCTAGTGCCGACGGCAAACCAAAATGCTCGGACAAGACATCAACAAGGCGACCTGCCCGATGTCAACACACGCATAGCCGCGGTCAACGACTATACTGTCGATCCGGTCCAACAGCCACGCAGGGGCATAAATTCCAAGCCTCCGCGGCTGAAGATATCGTCGCCCAGCGGCGAATGATTGAGAAGATCGTGGACGACCGCTTTGCTCAGCGAGGCGAGGGAACCGCCACTGTGGATCTCTACAGTGTGCCGTATCCCGTCCACCATCAATTCAAGAAGCTGCCACCGGACTTCCCCAAGGCGCCGAAGTTGCAGAAGTTCGACGGACAAGGCTCACCAAATGAGCACTGGCCTACTATATAACGGCCATGGGAGAGTTGGCATTCGACGAATCCTACCTCCTCCGCTACTTCGCAACGTCCCTGACAGGCACCGCCTTCCAGTGGTACTCCAGGCTGAGGCCCAACTCCATTGTCGATTGGGCCGACCTCCAAAAGAAGTTCATCGACCGTTTCCAGACGGCCGAGAGAAAGGTGTCGCTCGCAGAGCTGTGTTCCCTCAGGCAAAGAAAAGGAGAAACGGCACTCGACTTCATCAAGCGGTGGCGTGACTTCAGCATGAGGTGCGACAACCCCCGACACAAGAAGATGCCATAACCATCTGTCGACGGGGCCTGGCGGCGCAAATAAGCGAAAAGCTGCTGGGAACAAACATCAAGGGTTTCGACCAGCTCAACGCGGTCGTGGCGGAGATCGAAATGTTCTTCGCCGACAACCCGATGCAAGCTCCCCCAAAAATTAAGCCGGGCAAGGAGCGCGCTGTGGGCAGAGAAGCCAATGCTGTGGACTTCGCCCCGCAAAGCAAGGGGAAGAAGGTCATGACCTCCGGCGCTCCAAGCAAGAAGGTGGAAGAAAAGCCGCCTCCAACTTCGCTGCCACAGCGTATGAGCACGCCGTATTCCTTCAAAAGGGACCATACGAAGATGCTCTTCAAGCTGTGCATGAAGAATGACTTGCTCAAGCTTCCGGCCTTGAGAAGACCAAGTGAAGCGGATAGGGTGGATGACCAAATTACTGTCTCTACCACCGCATGCTGGGGCACTCCGTCGAGGACTGCTATGTCTTCAAGAACGAGGTACAGAAGCTGATCCAGAGTCGCCTCATCACCATGCATGAACATCTGGTCGATCCCCACAGCCCATGCTTGGGACCAATCGAGGCAGTCGGCCAATGTCATCCATGTCAATGCGCCGCCTCCCGAGCCAGAGGACCCCGAGGCAAATCCTTGGGACGCTCTCCACCAACGGATGGGAGGGGGATCACCCCTCAGCCTCGGAGCACAGGACATGGTCCGAGACAGTGCAAAACCTGGAAAGACAGGTCCAGTCGCTGCGGCACGGTCAGCGCCAGACGTTGATGTACCTGAGGACCATGCAAGAAAGCCTGACAACCTCCAGCAAGGACTCCAAGGGCCCGTGGGCACACCTGCGCCCGGACGCGCCCTCCCTGCGGGGGGTGGATCTCGGAGGAGTCTTCGAATCCGTCTGATGACGAAATCGCCGGGAGATTGTACTCCTTCCCGCGACATCGGACGCTGGCACTCTACCGCACCTGCTTGCGAGCAGGACTATTGGGCTGCCAGCCGCCAACAAGCGTCCCGCCAAACTACTGCATATACCATCAAGATGCAGGGCACGCTTTGGAGGACTGCCACGTCTTCAAAGACAAGGTTGAAGCATGGGTCAACCAAGGGATTATTGACTTGGGCAACTCCGGGTCAACCCGCCGCAGCCTCACATTCGCGAGTGGACGGACCATTCAGCTGACGTTGTCACGCATACAGTCAACGTCATCGACCCGCCGGAAATTTATACACCGGTGGCCTTCACCTTTCCGGACCCGGATATGATAGAAGGCGGCTCATCAGGCGAAGCCCCTACTGGTGGTGCCCGGGAGGGAGAGTTCCCCCCACAGCCGCTTGGCGACCGGAAACGTTGGGGAAATCTTCGAAAAGCTCCTACAACGAGGTGTCGTGATGGCTCATACACCGCCGCCGACGTACACTGAAAGGGAGTTGAATCACCCCATGTACTGTCGATATCACGCCTTGCTGCTGCACCCTACAGACAGGTGCCCCGATGTCGGGGTTGGGTCGAGTCCCTTATCCAAAAGGGGAAAATCGACCCGGAAGGCAATTCCATGGTCTTGATGAGAGCCAGGGAAGCAGCCCAGCGGGAATTGAAGAAAGCGACTATATGCGCTTCAAGAACCTCCAAGCCCCGAAGCTGATGAACAAGGGTGGCTCGTACCGCCGATGTCGTCCATAGCTGACGCTGAAGGCGCGAGCTTGAGGCAGCAATTCAGGAGCATATCCCTGAAAGAGCAGCCCACCTTAAGATATAATCAAGAGGACCCGGATATGACAGAAGGCGGCTCATCTGACGAGGCCCCTGCCCTATGGTATCCCGGGTGGCGAGTCTCCCCAAATCTCTTTGCGACCGCAAAGACTGGGGAGATCTTCGAAAGACTCTTGCAGCAAGGCTGTGTAAAGGCGCATAGGCCGCCACCAACATACACGGAGAGGGAATTAAACCACCCCATGTATTGCAAATACCATGCCATGCTGCTGCATCCTACGGATATGTGTCCGATTGTCCGAGACTGGGTCAAGTCCCTCATCCAAGAAGGGAAGATCGACTCGGAAGGCAACCCGACGATCCGAGCCGAGGCCAGGGAAGGAGTCCAGCAACAACTTCCTCGGCGAAAGAAGGGGTCTAGACGACATCAAGTCTCCCCTCCCCATGAGCAAACTCCGGGAAATAGGAGTAAGGGGCAGTGCTTCGAGAACTCGCCTCCGCGAATACTCAAGCGCCAAGAAAAAGACTGCAGGGGCAAGAAGCCGGTGACAGAGCCAGCCGCCCCGGAACCGAGCCCCTATTGGGCCGAGTTCCAACAACTGCCGCCCGAGGTAGTCGAGCAGGCAATTGACTCCACTTTCCAGCATCAACAAGATGAACTGGATGGACGACGGTGGCGTCCAGAATGCGCACTCTGTCAATATTCCCTAAGAGGGGAAGGTCGCACGGTCGTCTTGGCCGGGAGACTACCCCTCAAGCGACAGAGCAAGCCAAGCCGCTGACGCCGCTCGAAATGGCGCGCGCAGTGCAGCAAGAAAAGAACCGGCGCAAGAACATGAAGAGGCGCCTAAAGAAGCAAGCTGAGCGAGAGGAGGCCGCGGCAGCCCCAGCAAAGCTCACTCCACTCCAGAAGCTGCAAAAGCTCATTGATGATCTGGAGGAGTATATCCCCTCAAACCCACTTGGGGAGTCCCTCTGGACATATACATCCCGTGGGAAGAGATGGAGCGCAAAACAAGGCTTAAAAGCTGGCTCCATCAAATGCTGCAAAGGGCTCAAGAAGGCGAGAAGCTGCCCTGCCCGAAGAACTGGCCATCTTCTATAAGGAAGATGAAATCACTATCGAGAAGCTGGGAAGAAATGCTGAAAGACTTCTCGTGCAACATGGTGTCGATACCGCCGCCTGCAAGCTTGCAATCACCGGCCGTTACGCCCCTCGTGGCAACATATCGGCGCCGCAGCCGAGGCAAAGGAAAGGGCCGTGGACGAGGAAAGAAATCCTCCCCGTCCCCCAGCAAGAAAACTAGCTCGCCCGACCTCGGCAAGACTATTGTCTTCCGAGGAGAAGAACCTCAGCCCGCCCCGGAAATAGAGGTGCGGGCGAACTCCTTCATCTTCGACCCATCTGACGAGGAAGAAGAAGAGCAGCGGGACATCGCTAGTGGGCTCTCCGATCGGAGGGCCGCCCAGCCAGTCCCCTTCGCCCTGTCCGACGACGAAGAGCATGGGGGATGGGCGATCCCCAGCAAGTTTCTCAATCGGAAAACTCCTGTCTCGGCCGACGGTCGACTCCACCCAGAAGTGGCAACAAAGAAGAAACTGCCGCCCCGGAGGAGGATGGCCTAGGCTCGTTGTTCGAAGAAAAGCCGGACGAACAGCCAGTGGCAAGACGGGTCAACCAATTCGGGCAACCGATAAAGGCCTTGGAGGATACTGTCCCACCATTGGATCAAACCCGTGCCCGGGCTGACCGCAAAATCATACAGCATATGAAGCGGTTCCCAACCAACATCACCATATGGGATGCCATTGCCTGGAGCAAAGAGTTGAGAACGGCGCTCGTCAAAATCTTGCAAGAGCCCGAGGTCTACGAAGCTGACGTGACCGAACTCCAGGCGCAAGCCCTAGAAGCACTGGTGGCGGAGGTGACCTTCTCCGACAAGGACATGCTGTTGCCAACGCTATACCACAACCGCCCGTTGTATATGCAAGGAAAAATCAACGGGCACGAGCTCAACCGGATCCTGGTTGACCCGGGGCGTCAACATCATGCCCCTGAAGACCTTCAAGTCTTATATCTCACGCCCTACTTGCAGAGGGTAAATGACATCGAATCGCTGGATTCAACCAGAATTCTGAGAACGCCTTGGGAAAGGTGGAAGTACAGCTGGCCATGGACGGCCTCACCACTAAGGTGTGTTTACATCATCAATGCAAACACGTCTTACAAAGCCCTCCTGGGAAGACCCTGGCTCCATGAAAATCGGGTCGTCCCCTCGACTCTCCACCAATGTATAAAATACATCAAAGAAGGAGAGCAGCATACGGTCTTTGCCGACCGGGCCCCGTTCCGCCCAAATGAATGCAACCTGGCGGACGCTCAGCTGTACTTCGGTGAGCCTCTCGGCAAGCCAACCACCGCGTCAAAAGGCAAGGAAAAACAAAATGCCGACGCAAACAAGCAAGCCAAGATCGGGACGAGGAAGAGCTCTTCACGGTCAACAAAGACCTCCTTGAAGCTCACCGGCTCAGCCGCCTCGCCGAATCCACCACGCCCGGGCCAAGTTGCCCAGAAAGGCGTGAAATCAACTATGAAGCAAACGCCATCGGCGAGATCATCAACCGAAGCATCTCCTTGCCGCCGGCGTACATGCAGCTGCCCTTCCATAGGGAGGAGCAATGGGTGGAACGACTAAAGACATTCGTTGTCACCCATTACAGAACCGACAGTCTCGAAGAAGGCGAGACGCCGAAGCCGATCCTCTTCTACAAAGGAGACCCGCTTCCTTATGGGCCCCTCGAAGACGACTTCGGCTGGAGCCAAGCGACTCAAGTCGCCCCAGAGCCCGTTCAAGAAATGGACGACATGCCCGAGCACATCAAGAAATTGTGCCAAAGGCAAGAAGATTGCACAAATGCAAGACCCCTCGCGACGGGAGTACTTCCATCGGCTGTGGTACCCGAAGCAACTCCGAGGGCAACCGCCTATTTGCCAAAAGACACTCGGGGGTTGGGCTATGGTCAGGAGGCGGAATGCGAGGCCTATCATACGGTCAATACCGCAGGGCTCGCGCCCTCACCTGACCAGTGCCCTCCGGGGGGCAATCTCCTACCCCCGCTACAAAGCAGCAGCAAGGGGAGGCCACCTCGTCCACCAAACGGGACGTCGTGCCAAGAAGCACCTCAAAGCGAAGGAAGTCATTTCTGGCCGATCACAGAAGAAGGCTTCAGATATTATGACGTCCACGTTGCTGACTCCGATGAAGAAAAGGATTTCATCGACCTGCAGCCAGCACCCCGTGAACTCGAAGACGGCGGACAAGCTACGGTCGACGAACTGGTCGAACTCGACCTCGGGGAACCAAAGAACCCGACCAATCTTCGTCAGCGCCCTCCTGAACGAGGAAGAAAGACAGTCATACCGGCATCTCTGCTGGAATTCAAAGACTGTTTCGCGTGGACATACAAAGAAATGCCAGGCCTGGACCCCTCCGTGGCTGAGCATGAGTTGTCCATACTCCCCGCAGCGAAGCCGGTCAAGCAGGCCCAACGGCGTATGCGCCACGAGCTGGAGCTGAAAGTAAATGCCGAGGTGGACAGACTTCTTCAAGTCGACTTCACCGAGCCATGCATCTATCCAACGTGGCTAGCCAACATAGTGCCGGTCAAGAAAAAGAACGGCGAAGTCCGAATCTGTATCGACTACAGGGACTTGAACAAAGCTTGCCCGAAGGATGATTTCCCGGTCCCGATCACCGAAACTATGATCGACATGACCACAGGGCATGAAGCGCTCTCCTTCATGGACGGGTCGTCGGCTACAATCAAATCCGCATGGCCCCCAAAGATAAGGGTCATACCGCCTTCAGGTCCCCTAAAGGGATCTACAACTATAAAAGAATGCCCTTCGGCCTGAAGAACGCCGGAGCCACCTATCAACGAGCCATGACCAAGATCTTCGGAGAAATGCTCCACGACTCGGTTGAGTGCTACGTTGATGATCTGGTCGTCAAGACCAAAAGGCGGGAAGATCACCTAGGCGACTTACGCCAGGTCTTCGAAAGGCTTCGCCAACATCAACTGAAGATGAACCCGATGAAGTGCGCCTTCGGCGTATCGAGCGGCAAATTCCTCGGCTTCGTTGTCAAATACCGCGGGATAGAAATTGATCCCGTCAAAATCAAGGCTATCAGAGAGCTGCCGCCGCCGAAAACCTTAACGGAGCTGAAATCTCTCCAAGGAAGGCTGGCCTACATAAGGCGGTTCATCTCCAACCTTGCGGGCAGGTGCGCCCCTTCAGCAAATTGATGAAGAAAGGAGCCCCATTTATATGGGACCAAGAGTGCCAAGATACTTTCGAAGAAATCAAAGAGTATCTCCTTACTCCTCCTGTCTTGGGAGCCCCAGTGAAAGATAAGCCGCTCATCCTCTACATCGCGGCCATGGAAACGTCGCTGGGAGCGCTCCTGGCGCAAACGAATGAGGAAGGCAAGGAGCAACCGCTTTACTACCTCAGCAGGATGCTCGTGGGTCCGGAGCACCGATATCCCCCAGTGGAGAAGGTGTGCCTGGCATTGATATTCGCCGTTAAGAAATTACGGCACTATCTGCTAGCCCATCAGGTCAGCCTCATCTCGAGGATAGACCCGCTAAAAGCGCTCCTCACCCAACCAGTGCTGTCAGGAAGGATGGGAAAATGGGCTCTTCTCCTCATGGAGTTCGATATCACCTTCGTCCCGAGAAAAGCAATCAAAGGGCAAGGTATGGCGGAGTTCCTGGCGGCGCATCCGCTCCCAGCCGGCTCTCCCCTCGAGTTCAAGCTTCCGGAAGAGGAGACGCTCTCATCCCCCCACGGGGAGGGGACCCAACAAAAAGAAGTCCCCATTCAAGAAAGTGGGAACACTCTCGCCGTAGAGTTACCACACTGGGAACTCTACTTTGATGGCGCTTCCCGGGTGCTCAAGCAAACTGACGGCACCACGCTTATACCTCCGGAGCGGGCATTGTCCTGGTGACTCCACAAGGGGGAATACTGCACAACTCATGTGCCTCATGAAGCCATTGACCAACAATCAAGCAGAATATGAAGCGCTGATCGTGGGACTTCAACTGGCTGCCGAAATGGGCATCAAGTGCATAAAAGTCTACGGAGACTCACAGTTGGTCATCCGTCAAGTGCTGGGAGATTACGAAGTTCGAAAAAAGGAACTGATCCCCTATCATGCCAAAGTAATGAAGCTCCGCGAGAGATTCTGCTTGTTCGAAATCGGACATGTCCCTAGAGGGCAAAACTCTCAGGCGGATGCGCTAGCCAAACTGGCGTCCGCCCTAAAGCTTCCTCCCGAAGGGGAGTTGGGGATAACTGTCCGACATAGGAGGCTGATGCCCAGCGTTCTCGAGGACGACTCCGACCCAGAAAATGCAGAGGTCAACGCCCTCGAAGAAGAAGCCAGCCAAGAAGAAGACTGGCGCCAGCCGATCATTCAAATAAAGAACGGTTGGCTGCCTTCAGACCGGGGCCGAACGAGTCCGAGCTACGGCGGGCCACATCATATCAAATGATCGGGGACCAACTATATCGGCTTGTCCATGAAAAAGACAAGTCTGTCCTCCTCCGATGTCTCTCCCCTAAAGAAGCCAAAGTCATCATGCACGAAGTCCACTCTGGACTGTGCGGAGCTCATCAAGCGGGAGACAAGATGAAAATCAACATCAAGCTAAAAGGCTTCTTCTGGCCGACTATGTACGCAGATTGCGTCCAGTACGCTCGTGCATGTCATCAATGCCAGGTCTTCAGTTCGGTGCCAAGAAAGCCGCCGAGCGAATTACATCCAACCGCCCCACATGGCCCTTCGCCGAATGGGGAATGGATGTCGTGGGACCATTCCCACCGTCCTCTGGCGGCCACAAGTTTATCCTGGCAGCCACCGACTATTTCTCCGATGGGCAGAAGCAATCCCTCTCCGGGAGGTGACCGGGGTAGCCGTTGCAAAATTTGTCAAGCAGCACCTGATTTACAGGTTCGGCACCCCTCATCGGATCGTATCAGATAACGGTACGCCCTTCAGAAACAAAACGATATATGCGTTGGCGGCCAAATTCCAAATAGACTGGAGGACGTCAACGGTATACAACCCTCAAGCCAATGGTCTGGCGGAAGCCTTCAACAAGACCCTTTGCAAACTGCTTGCCAAGATAGTCGGCAACCGCAAACGTGATTGGGGGGAGAAGGTGCACGAAGCCCTCTGGGCATACCGAACGGTCTACAAGACCCCTACGGGGTGTTCTCCCTTCTCTCTGGTGTACGGGGCTGAAGCCATGCTCCCCATCGAAATTGAAATGTCATCCTACAGGGTAGCCGTTTATACCGGTCTCCAACCCGAGGAGCGACAAGAAATTGAAAGAAGGTTGGAGGAATTGTCCGACCTAGAGGGCCAAAGGTTGGAAGCATACAAACATCTCCAAGCCTATCAAGCCCGCATGACTCGAGCCTACGACAAGCTAGTCAGGCCCCGTGTCTTCAAGAAAGGTGACCTCGTCATGGTCAAGCAAAGAGAAGTCATGGCAGGCAAATCAAGTGGCAAACTCCAGCCAAACTGGCGCGGACCGTACGTGGTCACTGGAGTGTATGAAGGCGGGGATACACGCTAGCAACACACGCCGGCGATCGCCCCTTTCCACCACTAAATGGCAAGCATCTCAAAATGTACTTTGCCCCTGAGCATGAATTCTTAGGGCAGCAGTCCTCAAACTCCCTTAGCCAATAAACCCAGAAGGTCGGCTAAAAACTCCTCTTGGTCAGCAAACCTCCAGGTCGACCAAGTCAAAACCCCTAGCCAATAAACCCCCAGAAGGTCGGCTAAAAACTCCTTCTTGGTCAGCAAACCTTCCAGGTCGACCAAGTCAAAACCTCTAGCCAATAAACCCCAGAAGGTCGGCTAAAAACTCCTTCTTGGTCAGCAAACCGTCCAGGTCGACCAAGTCAAACCTCTAGCCAATAAACCCCAGAAGGTCGGCTAAAAACTCCTTTGGTCAGCAAACCTTCCAGGTCGACCAAGTCAAAACCTTAGCAATAAACCCCCAGAAGGTCGGCTAAAACTCCTTCTTGGTCAGCAAACCTTCCAGGTCGACCAAGTCAAAACCTTTAGCCAATAAACCCCAGAAGGTCGGCTAAAAACTCCTCCTGGTCAGCAAACCTTCCAGGTCGACCAAGTCAAACTCCCCTAGCCAATAAACCCCCAGAAGGTCGGCTAAAAATCCTTCTTGGTCAGCAAACCGTCCAGGTCGACAAGTCAAACCTTTAGCAAAAAACCCCAGAAGGTCGGCAAAAACTCTCTTGGCAGCAAACCTTCCAGGTCGACCAGTCAAAACCCCTAGCCAATAACCCCAGAAGGTCGGCTAAAAACTCCTTCTTGGCAGCAACCACCCTGGTCGACAAGTCAAATCCCTTAGCCAATAACCCCCAGAAGGTCGGCTAAAACTCCTCCTTGGTCAGCAAACCGTTCAGGTCGACCAAGTCAAACTCTAGCCAATAAACCCCCAGAAGGTCGGCTAAACTCCTCCTTGGTTAGCAAAACCGTCCAGGTCAACCAAGTCAACCTTCAGCCAGTAAACCTCCCTGGTAGGCTGCACCGTCTTAGGCCCACTAATCATAATGGTGGCTAAAGCCAAACGGTGAATCCCCTAGTCGAGGGTTGCAACCTTGCTTCGGACACCAACTTCAAAAAAAAAAGAAGAAGAAAAGAAAAAGGGACTAAAAATAGAGATGTCCCGGCGGACTCGGTCACTCCCAAAAGGGGTGTCCGAGGGTAAAAATGCCTAAAATCCAGCTGAGGTGAAAACCCGAGAGGGCGCCTCAGGCAAAAATGGATAACCCCTCAACGTGAAAACCCGAGAGGGCGCGTTGGAAAAAGCTAGAGGGGGCTGGCTTCTGTGAAAACCGAAAGGGCGCAGGAGTCAGTAATGTGAAAAAAAAAAAAATCAATAAAAAAAAATCAATCAAAATCAATCGTCACTACCAAGGCACTTTCGCGCAGCCAGTAAACAAATGCTAGGTTGTGCCCCTATTCTGATTGGTAGGTAAACCGAAATGGTGGATCAAGCCATTTTCCCTTAGCCAGCAAACCCCAAGAAGGTAGGCTATTCCCTTTTGACCAATAAACCTCCGTGGTCGGTCAAACCTAAACCTTAGCCAGAACCCCAGAAGGTAGGCTAACCCTAAACCTTAGCCAGCAAACCCAAGAAGGTAGGCTATCCCTTTGACCAATAAACCTCCGGGTCGGTCAAAACCAAACCTTAGCCAGCAAACCCCAAGAAGGTAGGCTATCTTAGCCAGCAAACCCAAGAAGGTAGGCTATCCTCTTTGACCAACAAACCTCCCGGTCGGTCAAACCTAAAATCCTTAGCCAGCAAACCCCCAAGGTAGGTCAAACCTAAATCCTTGACCAACAAACCTCGTGGTCGGTCAAACCCAAACCTTAGCCAAAAAACCCCAAGAAGGTAGGCTATCCTCCTTGACCAACAAACCTCCGTGGGCGGTCAAACCCAAACCTTAGCCAAAAACCCCAAGAAGGTAGGCTATCCCTCCTTGACCAGCAAACCTCCATGGTCGGTCAAACCCAAACCTTAGCCAAAAACCCCAAGAAGGTA
>JACBKR010000533.1:0-50846 GCA_014218235.1 Colocasia esculenta
TTATTTGAATCTAAGTTAATGGTCTTAAAAGGATAGGATTAAGTCTTTAATTTTTATGGTCTTATTGGGCTCATTTGGAGCTAATGTTGGGTCTTTTATTTTCTTCTAATTTTTTGTATGGATTCCGTGTTGTTTTTAGGACTCAATAATATTTTGGTCAAGATGTCACTTTTGAGTAGCCCAAACCCCCTATATAAACTATTGTAAGCTTCTGTTTTGAGCAGAGAATGAAATAGCAAAAAGAAAAGCTCCAGTTTGATAGCCCTCGATGTGAAGCCCTCTCCCTTTGGGCGTGAAGCCCATCCCTCCCTCCTTCCTCCCCACCCTTCCTCTCTTGTCCTGCAACAGTATGTCTGAAGTTAAACTACCAATCAACTGCAAACAAGTTGCTATAAACTTTAGTCCTTTCTTGCAAGTTGCAATAACCATCAACTATGTATGGAAATTATGAACCATAAATGAAAGGAAAACCACACTATCACCCTCAATCTGGTCCTCACCAGCAATAGCAGATGGGTCCACAAAACTCCTAACACCCTCTCGAAAAGTCTTCATCTACGGTATGGGCATAGTAGCCTCAATTAAAGTCTATTACTATGAAATTCAAATATGAATTTGACAACATGCAGTTACATTAGTACTATCTTGATCAATAGCATCTGCCGCATCTCTCAGACTTCTTGATAGTCTTTCCACAACTCTAGTGAATGTGACTGTCAAGTCATCATCATACACAAGCTCGTGCACATAGTATAAGCAGGGTGGAGATAACAGGCTGCAATTGGAGTAGCAAATGATCAAACATGAAACATATATAATTGTAATAAAAGGTTATAAATTTTATCACCAGCCATACATAGATCTCTACTCATATGTCAATCCCACCTCTCGTCAACAACATCTAGGACCAAGTGCACATACCTTGGGGACACTTCTCGGATCTTCTTCTTAGCGACTTCTAGTTTTGCATAGACCAACCCTATGGTTGGTCTCCTGCCACCATAAGCAACCCTCAAAACCTCATATAGAGGTTTAATGATCTGCACTAATTTGAAGACCCTGTCCCAGAAATTGGAGCTGTTGATTATGGTTTCAACCTCTTTACACTTCGATGTCCTGCAAAACTGCTCTACGACCATCTATCGCCCTTGAACATGTGTTTTAAAACCATCTTTAAGTTTCAAGAGGCTTTGTAAGACAATGAAATTTGTTGCAAAGTGTGTTATGGTCGGCCCATACAACTCTCCACGAGTGGACTCCTTTGTCCATGACAACACAACATGGCGGTTGTAGATGTACCTTGTAATCCTCTGCCCAACCTCCACTACCTTCTGCACCGGTTGCAGCATGTCGATCTCTTTCAACATCAAATCTACATAGTGAGCTGCATAAGTCTAGAAAAACGAGGATAGATTTTCATCAACTCCTACCTTCCCTTCTTATAGGCAGAGCCATTATCAGTCACCACCTGCACAATGTACTTGACGGGGACCGTGACTCGTGACGGACGCGGAACGAGACTCGAGACTGCAGACGACCGACGATATATTGACATCAATTTTATTTTATTATGTATTTTATTTTTAGTGGAGTTTGATTTAGTCAGTAGAATTAAAAGTCTAAATTTAAGGTAAGAAAGGTTTATTAACAGGTGTGGGACAAGTTTGTTATTTTGTCATTAGTTCTAAGGTTATTTTAGTCTTTTCTTTTGTCTGTCTTTTGGCCTTCCAGTGTGGCCTTATATGTAGCAGTCTCCCCCTCTTTTGAGGAGAATGATCTGTTCTTCCCCTTCCTCTCTTGCCGTCCCGCATCAGTTTGGTATCAGAGCCGTCGTCGACTTCTTCTACGGAGCCGAGTCCTGGCCAGCCCCCTCTCGCCGCCCTCTCTGCGACAGCCCTCGCAGACCGCCGCCGTCGTCTTCCCACTGCAGTCCCCAGCGCGCCCATGCCCTTTTACAGCCCCGTGCCCTCCCCGCGTCCGCCGCGAACCAACCCTGTAAGCACGCCGCCACCCTGTCTTTCCCTCTCGCGAACGCCGCACCCGCCCCTGCCTACGCCGCCCAAACGCGCCACGCGCCTGCTCCGCCAACTCCACCGCCCGCACCGCCAGGCGTCGCCAACCCCCACTTCGCCCGGCCACGACCCCGCCTCCGCTAGCCCGCCTCCAGCCCCGCGCCAACCCGGCCACGACCCCCGCCTTCCGCAAGCGCCGCCAGCTCACACAGCCGCCTCCACGACCCTCTCCCGTCCACCCCGCGTCAGCCCCTCGCCCGCCGCCTTCCCCCTGCTTGCGACGCCACCCCAGGGCCACGCTGGCCCCCAAAAACCCCTTCACACACCCCCCCCCCCTTGCTAGCGTCTCCCTCTCACGGCTTGGACAGAAAGAAGAAGGGAAGAACAAGGAGCCGCCGGCGCCAGCTCCTCCGGCAGCCGCCGCGGACGCCGGATCTCCGGCCACCTCCGCCAGTTCGGCCGGCAGCAGCCATCGCCCGCGACTGCGCCCTCCCGCTCTTCCCCTTTTCTCTGGTTCCTGCGTGTGAGAGAAGAAGGGAGGAAGCAAGCCCCTTTTGAAGCAACCCAGTCATAGGCCAGCCCGGTTTAGCCCCTGGTTCGGTACAGTGACCGGCCAGCTACAGTGCCAGGCGGTGCACCAGGATCTTATCGCATCGCCAGTGTACGCAGCTTATCTGTGCTCCGTTTTCTGCACCGTTTGCGCCGGTGTCTTTCTCGCAGCGACGCCCACCCACGTGCCCGTGTGCACCCAGCATAGTACCTGCCAGCGCAACAGAAAAGCACAGTGAGATCTTGAATTTTATATTTGATATGATTCCTCTTCCAATCATATTCACAGCATCACTGCCAAATGGAGAATGTGCGGAGATTGATTTTATTGATATGGAATATGAAAATTGGGTTTCACCTCACATTGTTGAGTCCCTATAAAAAACTGGAGAAATAATTTATGAAGGTGATCAAATATTTGTGGAATTTCATAAGGTTTTCGGCACAACCACCTATTTTGATGGAGCTTGGTGTTACATCGGCACAATGGCAGCAACATGTATTATACTGGGAAGACAATGGCTAGAAGAAAGACATGCTATCATTGATTTGGAACGACGAACTTGTACTTTGAGCCCGAGTCATTTACAAGACAAGTTTGTTTTTCATAATGCACTGTTGTCTCTTCCTAAAGTACAGATTGGACGACATGGTTCTGAATGTCAACCTATGCAAGAGATTGTCTACGAGGCTGATCCAGCACTAGCAGAAGAGTATTATGCAGAGGTTGAGTCTAAGATGTTTGAAACACATGATAGTCTCTTGGTAGCAGAGGATGAATCGACGGAAAAAGATGTAGCTGGGGATGTGGTTGAAGAGCCAAAGGATGTTCCAATTGTTGGTTCACCTTCT
Source organism: Colocasia esculenta (assembly GCA_014218235.1). Classification (NCBI taxonomy): domain Eukaryota; kingdom Viridiplantae; phylum Streptophyta; class Magnoliopsida; order Alismatales; family Araceae; genus Colocasia; species Colocasia esculenta. The sequence continues at coordinate 3,414 of JACBKR010000533.1, forward strand.
AGTGTGGTTGAGTCCGAGTTTACTCTCCAGGATTTTGATGTGGTGTGGTTAGATTTCTATGAGGCGCACTCTGGTCAACAGTTTGAGATTTGTGATATTATGATTTGCATGGCTTGTGTCATTTACGTTGTATTTATCTTCCTCCTACTCCGACACTTCAAAATTCGAGGGCGACTTTTTTCGAAGTGGGGGAGAATGACGGGGACCGTGACTCGTGACGGACGCGGAACGAGACTCGAAACTGCAGACGACCGACGATATATTGACATCAATTTTATTTTATTATGTAATTTTATTTTTAGTGGAGTTTGATTTAGTCAGGTAGAATTAAAAGTCTAAATTTAAGGTAAGAAAGGTTTATTAATAGGTGTGGGACAAGTTTGTTATTTTGTCATTAGTTCTAAGGTTATTTTAGTCTTTTCTTTTGTCTGTCTTTTGGCCTTCCAGTGTGGCCTTTATATGTAGCAGTCTCCCCCTCTTTGGAGAGAATGATGAACATATGACGTTTTTGAATTGGATGAACAGTTGCTTGGAATGGAAACCGTTTTCTGTGTTGCAGAGCATTGTGTGTGTGCGCGCCATGGGGATCCCGTGAAGGGAGGGTGAGAAGCCCCACCGCCCTGTTCTTCTCTTCCCCGTCTTCTTCCTCCTCAGCCCCGCCATTCTTCTTCTCCCTCTGTATGTGCTGTTTCTCTCTCTTTTCTCTCTTTCCCAACACTCACAGCCCCTTTCTTCCCCACTGCTAACAAGCCAATTCCGGAACCCTGTTTTGTCCATTTCCCGGTGAACAGCCGAGCCACCACTGTTGCCCTCTCCCCCCTCCTTTTCCTGTTCCCGTGCAGCACCCACCCCCTGCCCGCGAGCAACCGGCGCCCCTGCCTGTGCAGTTCCCTCGTCACAGGGTCCCCAGCCAGCCGCCAGGTCGCGCCCCCCCCCCCCCCTTGCACCCGGCCGCCCCTCCCTGTCTGTCGCCCGCGCCCAGGACTCAACCGCGGCCCCTCCCCCCCTGCACCCGACCGCCTTCCTGCTCACCACCCCCGCTCCTGCCGCGTTTCCCCTGTAAGCGCCCAGCGCACCAAGACCCCATCGCGGAGCCCAGCAGACTGCCCCGACCTTCCGGCGCACCAGCGCCCAAGCCGCACCCCCCCTGCTCGCGACTACCCGCACCGCTCCAGTCGCACTTCCCCTTTTTTGCGCGGCTCACCACCCAGCCATCCGCGACCCCTCCTGAGTCGTCGTACAGGTTCCACTGGACCAGCCGCCTCCTTCCCTCTGTTTCCCAGGAAATAGCCACGTCTTCTTGCAACCTCCGTGGCCAGTCACTGCATCGACAGCAGTGTTACGCGACTGTTAGATGAATCTTTCGGAATTTGCAGTTAACAACGAAGTTGAGCCGCTGCACGTGTACCCTCCGTTTCTTCCTCACGAGTTTGCACTACCGAGGCGACCAAGAACGCCCCCGCGCCAGCACCCTCGACGACCAGCTGTCTCACCCCCTCGTATTCGTCTCGTGGATCCGGTGATCACTGCATTTATTGGACTGTCATTGGACGAGTCAGGAGACAGCAGCAGCAGCCGCCAACCCGTGTCGCTTACTGTCGTCCCCGGTACGAAACCCCGTTCTTCAACGGGTCAGTAAGTTGCTATAGGATCGTCCCAAACTTGCTGGTTATTATATGACGTATTTGTTCCCGTGCATGAGAGATTAGGTTGACTAGCCATTTTTTTAAAAGTATTAAAAATTATTGCTGGTTGTGCGATGTGAGAACCTACCTGTACAACTATTAAATTTGCGATATTTGAACGTATAGCTATCATCCTAGACTAGCGGTAGTTCTCACCAAGGTTTGGCGCATCGCCGATTCGGACCGGATCGGGATTATCCTGATCCGATCCGATTCGGGCGGATCGAACCGATTCGGTTCGATCCGCTTGGATTCGGCCAAAACTTGGTCCTGTTCAGGCAGGGTTCACTGGACTCAAGATCTTGTTCAGGCAGGGTTATCAGGATCTTCTTATTTACCTGAATATCATTTAAGTAAATGTTATAATTTATTGTTTCATTTACTTAAGATATTACATATAAATAAGGAAGTACCCCACATTTGAATCCAATAAAATATCAAAAAAATCATATCTCTTACCAATAAAAAGTCAACTCTCCCATCGAAGAACAAAATCGCGATTTTGATGATTTTAACGAAATGTTAACTTTTTAATCTCTCATAATTTGGTCTATCTAAAAATTTGATAATTCAAATAAACCATATGGAACACTAAAAATCTAAAGTCCGGTAAAAAAAGTCAACGTGCATGTGACTTCTCCAAGAGAGCCGCTCTCCTACTGACAGCACTTAGTCTGCTCGAGGCATCTCAGGATTTGGTCAAACTTAAGTTATCATCACCTAAACTCATGAGAATTTTCACTTTCTAATTGAAAAGAAACTAGAAAGTGACAATTCTTATGAGTTTGAATGATGATAACTTAAGTTTGACCAAATCTTGAGATACCTCGAGCAGACTAAGTGTTGTCAGTAGGAGAGCGGCTCCCTTGGAGAAGTCACATGCACGTTTGACTTTTTTTACCGGACTTTAGATTTTTAGTGTTCCATATGGTTTATTTGAATTATCAAATTTTTAGATAGACCAAATTATGAGAGATTAAAAAGTTAGCATTTCGCTAAAATCACCAAAATCACGATTTTGTTCTTCGATGGGAGAGTTGACTTTTTATTGGTAAGAGATAGATTTTTTTGATATTTTTATTGGATTCAAATGGGGGGTACTTCCTTATTTACATGTAATATCTTAAGTAAATGAACAACAAATTATAACATTTACTTAAATGATATTCAGGTAAATAAGGGGATCCTGACAACCCTGCCTGAACAGGATCCTGAGTCCAAAGAACCCTGCCTGAACAGAACTAGGCGAATCGGACCGAATCAAGCGAATCGCGAATCGGATTTCCCCTGATCCGCACCGATTCGCCCGAATCGGCCCGATCCGATCCGGCACGCCAAACCAAGGTTCTCACTACCAACGATCCATACGTTTCTTTGCTGCGATGGACGACTCTAACGGCTAGTTTCTTGTTATTTTACGTAATTTATCTTCTTGTTAATCCTGTGGAAAACGTGTGAAAACCATTAACTTAAATTGTTCATTGCTGAAATCATTTTGGGCCAGTTTGCATCCACGTGTGTCAGTCGTCCCGCATCAGTACTGCTCTCCAATATTCTTAACAACCTCCCGCATCAACGCAAAATGTAGTTATAACTGTGCACTTTGCCTGATGCATCAACAAACTTGTGGTAAAACACTTGTCTGTCATAATACACAAGGAAGTTGATGAAATTGTTGTCGGTGGTGCCTGACCAACCATCACTCATTAATGTAACACTATAGTTCTCCCACTTCTTCTTAAAACTTTAAATGTACGACTTGATCTCAACTGCTGCTTCATTTAAATATCTCCCTGTCAGTCCTTTGCTATGGGAGGCTGCACATGTAGCCCCTGGCATTGTGTCTCTTGGACCATAAATTTGTAATAGGGGCTATTGGCTGCATTAAATGGCAAGCCTGCATAGCCACCATTTTGCCATTGCTCGACCCATTTGTATTAGGCCCATGCTTGTCGTAGGCATCTTTAATTTTGGTCTACTTGCCATGCTTTCTAGAGTACACATAAGGATCCCCTTGTTCTATTATCACACCAGTGGATCTCTTCCCTTGTCTTTCCTACCGCTATGTCACAGGGGGTTGAGTGAAGTAATCCCCCACGTTGGAATATCGATGGGACTAAGCCTCGCCACTAAGCTGCCGCCAACCTCATATTCCGCTTCCTCAAAATTCATTCTCTGGGCTACCCTTTGGTCAGCTTCCCATGCTTTAGCTCTGCTTTCTCCTCTTGCCCGCCTTTCCATCCCGCTTGGTATATCAGATGTGCCACTTCCTGGACATCAAAATTAGCCTCTTGAAATGCTTTTGGATCATCATCATCTCTCTGCATTCCAGAGATGATCCTCCCTTGTATTTCCTTGGCCGCCTTCTTCCTTGCAGTCTCGGACCGAACACCAGCTAGCACCATCTTGTAGCTCTGCACATCATGGTACCTAGCTAGCCTGCTACCTGTAAGATGCTTCTTCAGACAGGAGACGTCACCTCCTGCACCCATATGGCTACAATAGTTGCACTTATAATTGTGCCTACTGCCCATCATGGTGTCATGCTACCACCCAATGTCCTCACTACTGGCCTTCTTCGGAGCCATATGTGAGAAGAAAATATGGATTAGATTATTCATACATCATTAACATTTAAATTAAGTTGAAATTTGGACCAAAAAAAAGGGTTCAATCATGTTCAAAAAAAATTTGCATTGACAACCTACAACTTCACTAACATCGGATTTGCATGGAATCAATTTCTAACATCATGTTAGAATTTGTACACCACATTGCTATCAAGTGCTTATAGTTTACTATTATTTATTTATTTTTTCAAAAATTCAGAATTTAGGGAAAATCCTGATGCGGAAGTGAGACAACGGACAACGTAAATTCGGCGATAACGACATCTTTATGGCTTGGCGAAGAGTTCTCACATTATTGATGTATTACTTTAGTTATTTGAGTATTTGATTGTAAGAATAAGGCCCAAATGAGGCCCAATAGTGCATTTCCTATTTTCTAGTCATTTTTGGGTGCGAATTTTGCCCCATTTTTAGGTCTAAGGGTATTTTAGTAAAAAAGGAATCAAAGTAGGGTTAGGGTTAGGGTTAGTCTAACTCCTATAAATAATCTTGTAGTCTCTCTTTTGAAGGCAATGAATGATTGAATACAGAAATTGTGAACCCCAGAGCGATGTAGCTCCTCCTTTCTCTAGTGGATTCCAGTTTTCTCTGTTCTCTCCCGGTGGATTCGGCTTCTCTTCCTCCTTCTTCACCTTCTCTTTTTTGTCCCGCGTCAATTGGTATCAGAGCCCCAAGATTCACCGCCACGCCATGACGAGTGCACCCCAGCCCTCTTCGCGAGAGACCCCTCGCGCCCCTGTTCCGACGTCTTCGCCAAGAGACCCCGCGCGCGTTCACCCCGCTGCGTTGCGGCGCTCGTGCGGACGCCTCCCAGCGCCACGCGTGCGTTCGCCAGCCCCGCCTCACCGACCGGCCCTTCATGTTCGTGGGCGCCCACGCACGCGCCCTCCCCTGCGTGCGCCCGCGCCATGCAACAGTGCACCCGGGGGCTGCCCCACTCACGCACGCCTTCGCGTGCGAAGGCCTGGTCGACCGCAGCCGTCGCTACTCGGCGATCGCGCGCCAGTGGCCCCCGCGAACACGCGTCCCTGCCAGGCGCCCAACGTTCTCCACTAGCATCACACGAGCCTCGTCGCTCGTGCCCACGCGAGCCGCCGCTCACCTCGTCGTCCCGCCCGTGCACGACACGCCCCACCACGCCCGCACCCATGCGCGGCATACAGGCCGCCACCACCAAGCCCGCACCTCTGCAGGCTCCAGTGCACACTGCCTCGTCTCCTCGCGGGAGAGGGTCACGCCTTCGTGTCTGCGCCGTCAGCGATTCCGTCAACTGTGTCCTTATGCAACCCGCAGACCCTATTCAAGTGCACTATTTCAATAAAGGGTGACACACTCGTGATCCATACTTTGTCACCTTCAACATGAGTATCGCATTTGAGGTCGAGTTGCCCACATATTTACAAATTACGGTGACACTTACGAGAAGCTCTTGGGGTAAGTTTGTTTCTCAATCTATTGTTGATTCTCTGTCGGATTAAGATTATATTACATTTTCTGGGGATCAAGTATATATACCATTCTTTCATCGCTTCAAATGCACCAAGACGTTGAAATCCTACCGATATTATGATGATGCTTGGTGTACAATTATACCCAATGGATCAGAAATATCTTTGGGTCGAGTCTGGATGGATGAGTGTTGAGTTGTGATTGATTACCAAGCAAGATTTTGTCTTATACATCCAGAGGGTTACAACAAGCCTTTTCGAGTGTATGATTCATATTATATGGTACTGCCAAGCTTATAAAGACATGCTCGGTATTTTCAGCTATAACGGAAACATCATTAGCTCTTAGATGGGATCATAGATTGATTGCAGAGGCTGGATTTGATTTGTTTGAGGACACATTGTTCGATGAGGATCCGCTACTCATAGTTGATGTGTGGGATCAGACATTGTTTGTGCGATCCGGGTTGGGTCGTATATCTTCTGATATATTTGCAGCTCCTCTATCTGTACGTACTCCAGTTGATGGGCCTACTCTAGCTGATGTGCTACCAATTTATCAGACAATTGATGTGATCGAGTGGAAGCAACCCTTAGTTGATCTGATGTGGCTGACATTCTGTGATTCGTCTATAGTGCACCAATTTGAGGTCCTTGATATGAGTGTTTGCGTGGAGTTCTATATGTGCACTCTAGTGTTCGTTTTCCTCCTACTTCGACACTTCAAAATTCGAGGATGAATTTTTTCGAAGAGGGGGAGAATGATGCGGAAGTAGGACTAGGACAACGTAAATTCGGCGATAACGACATCTTTATGGCTTGGCGAAGAGTTCTCACATTGTTGATGTATTTACTTTAGTTATTTGAGTATTTGATTGTAAGAATAAGGCCCAAATGAGACCCATAGTGCATTTCCTATTTTCTGGTCATTTTTGGGTGCGAATTTTGCCCCATTTTTAGGTCTAAGGTATTTTAGTCAAAAAGGAATCAAAGTAGGGTTAGTCTAACTCCTATAAATAATCTTGTAGTCTCTCTTTTGAAGGCAATGAATGATTGAATACAGAAATTGTGAACCCCATAGCGATGTAGCTCCTCCTTTCTCCAGTGGATTCCGGTTTTCCTCTCTTCTCTCCCGGTGGATTCCGGCGTCTCTTCCTCCTTCTTCACCTTCTCTTGCTATCCCGCATCAAATCCCCTAATCCATATGTAAATGATGTAGATCTAAGGGAGAAATGGCTGCAAGTGAACACTAATCACTTGCAACATCATTTCCCACTAACATTTATCTCATACATCACCAAAAAAAACAAAAAAAATGAAAGAAAAATGTTACCTTACCTTCAATAGGTGAAGAAGAAGAGCAAGAACAAGGGGATCTTGCCTCCGAACACTTAGTAATCCACATAGAAATCCCCCACTTAGGTGTTGGCGTGGACTTGGAGATCCAATGGTTTCTTGAGGGAAATGGGGGAAACACAAAGGGGAGACTAATCACTTGCAACATCATTTCCCACTAACATTTATCTCATACATCACCAAAAAAAACAAAAAAAATGAAAGAAAAATGTTACCTTACCTTCATAGGTGAAGAAGAAGAGCAAGAACAAGGGGATCTTGCCTCCAAACACTTAGTAATCCACATAGAAATCCCCCACTTAGGTGTTGGCGTGGACTTGGAGATCCAATGGTTTCTTGAGGGAAATGGGGGAAACACAAAGGGGAGAGAAGGGGAATCGGATCCACGTATTGGGTCCAAATTGGATCAAATCAGTCCGATTCTCCGATACTGTTCGATTCGCCTGCCATATCAGGGATCAACTATTCCCTGAAACACAATGATTCGGCCAAATCGGGCCCCTGGATTCGGTAAACCATGAATCATAACTAACTAACTAAAAGAAAACACAAAATAAGGGATTAAACTACCCCTCTATACACCACTGCTACAGGAAGAATAGAGGTACTGTAACCAAGGGTCCAAGATCCAAGTTTATGCATTCTTCATTTCTTTATTCAAATTTTAGGGGGAGATCTAAAATGAACAAAATTCAGTTCAATGCTGCAGAAAATCACGAAAGAGTGATAAAAATGGGGCCAACAATAAAGAGCTGGACAAAAAAATGATACCCATAGGAGTTTCCCATCGGCAAATGTGCATAGGCTGAATGAAGATTATCATTGTCCGATCGCAGCTGACTCAAAAATTATAGCTGATAGTTAGGCATAATACGCATCATATATAAAAACTGTATTCGTGAGTGAAGTCTCAACTCTCAACGAAACAGGGAATAAAATAAAATCCAATTTGTTATGTAACAGATTAACTTTATGAAAAGGGAAATTGTGTTCTTACTTCAGCAATTACCATAAGATACTGAACAGCACATAATGGCAGTTGTTTTCCTAGTTTCTGTGTTTATAACTCTTCTAGAAAATATATGAATAACTTGTAAGTTCATAGAAAAGAACAGATAGGACATAAATTATATAATGCAAGCTTGTGATGACAAAGCCTGAATAGAACTATTAGGACATGCATACAAATGTAGTATTTTCCTCTCAATGTGATACTTCATAGCTACCCTCTAATAGACTAGTAATTGTCCAAGCTAGAGTAACAAAAAAATTCACAGATATCTGAAAAAATATCCATACCATGATTTCGGGCTTTAAGCTCGAAAACCAAACAATCAGCAATTATATAGAAGGTAGTGGGCATCAACACGTGCATATTGAACCATCTCAGGAGATAATGGACGCATTCTCCAGTCTTCACGCTGAAATTTTTGGTTTAGCAAATGAGCAAATAAGATTGTCTGAATCAAGATTAATGCTGAAATATTTCAATATCTAAAGTTCTTTGATTAGTATGCTCATTGCTCAACTTTACACAAGAAGAGTAATTGAGGATTTACTGACTACTTAATAAAAGAGAGAAACAGAGCATCAGAAACTAGGCAGGATAAAAAGAGGGAATAGTATACAGTGAGTACTTGACCCCAGCACTGGAACTGTCCAGCAAAATAAAGCAAACATGAAACATGACAAATGCAAATTAAAAGGCCATTTGAATATTGTATGAGGAGCTTCTCTTTTTTTGTTAAGAAAAGAAATTAAGGAAAGTCATGTTTACTCACTTCTCCTTAGTCCAAAATGTGAAAAAATGATGAAAAGCATTAGTTTTGTATTCGCATGAAGCATTAGTTATTCCTATCAAGGTTTGGCGCATCCCCGATTCGGACCGGATCGGGTTTTTCCTGATCCGATCCGATTCGGGCGGATCGAACCGATTCGGTTCGATCCGCTTGCATTCGGCCAGAACTCTTATTGTAGGGATCCGGGCGCATCGGAGCGAGCCGCGCATCGGATCCTCCCTGATCCGATGCGATTCGGGGGGATCGGCCCGACTCGATCCGGCGCGCCAAACCATGATTCCTATAATGTGACAGATAATATAACCGACTTAAGAGTACAAAAGCAAGTAGCATTTTTTATGAAATGACATATATTAACACTGAAAAATAATTCCAAATATAGACAACGATTGATGATATCATCAGATCCATGAAAAGAATTAAAGGGTGTTTGGTTGCACTTTTTTATCAATTTTTTCTCTTAAATTTAAAAAAGAAGAAGACCGGACGCTTATACACGTTTGGTAAGTAACTTTTTTATTTTAAGAAAGAAATTATATCCTATGTAAATCTCTCCCAAAATAAAAAAACAAGTATGGAGCAATTTTTTTTTTAAAACACACACACGGACAACGCTGCCCCCCCTCCCCCCCTGCGTCGCCCCCTCTCCTGCCGGAAGGCCCCCCAGATCGCCCTCACCCCTCGCGAGATCCCGCCGTCGCCTCCTCCCCGTCCCGCCGAATCTGGCCCCCTCCCTCTCTCTCTCTTCTCTCTCTGCTGCCACCGCCCTCCCTCCCTGCGCCGGTGTTGAACGGCAAAAGTGTGACACGTTTATTTCAGCGGAAATTACAAATCCATCAGATGATGGTCCGGCGACTAGCCTAGTTGAAGCCTATTTTGGCGGACGACGGTTCGAGTCGCGGACATGATGAAAGGGGCCGTTGGGCCATGAAGATTAAATGTTGGTTATCAGCAGCCTGGTTACAATACATTATCAGCAGCCTGCTCAGAGGCCAAAAGTTGTGATTTAAAATGACCCCAAGGTTATTTAAGTTACAAACTTATTAGCGGGATCCTTCCCCAAAATTCAGCAGGGGAGTTCTGGCCCTTAAAATGGTGCCCGGAGTCCCGGTTAAAATGAAAGTACAAGGAGAACATGTCTCCGTCCAAAGTACGAAGCACGGAAAAATCCGGCAGCACAAGGTCTATAGACCGAGTATGAAGGACAAGTACAAAGAAGCTCGAGGAAGAACTCCGAGGCTTGCAAAGGCACCTCTGATCAGGCAGAATCCGAGAAGTTGGGGGAAGCACCAAGGAAACGGAGCCGTACTCCAGCAGCACCTCCGGCAGCACAAGGTCTATAGACCGAATACAAAGAACAAGCACAAAGAACAAGCTCGAGGAAGACTCCGAGGCTTGCAAAGGCACCCTCCGATCGGGCAGAACTCCGAGAAGTCGGGCGAAACTCCAAGAAACAAGCAGGACTTCAGCAGCACCTCCGGGCTCCAACAAGTCCTGGAAATGAGGGTGTAGGGGGGTATTTATAGACAAAATCCCCCCTCTCTCCCCTCTCTTTCCATCGGTTAGGACCCCCTAACCGATGGTGACCTCACAATGAGGTCACCATCGGTTAGGGGGGGTCTCCCCCTAACCGATGGTGACCTCAACATGAGGTCACCATCGTTAAGGGCTAACCGATGGTGACCTAAGCATGAGGTCACCATCGTTGCCCCTAACCGATGGTGACCTCATGATGAGGTCACCATCGTTTAAGGGGTGACCTCATGATGAGGTCACCATCGGTTGGGGCACTCTCTCTCTCCTCTCCACGCATGTAAGGGGCGAAACCCCTATAAATACCCCCCCCTATTCCAAAGGAAAGGGGAGCTTCCTACTGGCCCTGGCGAAGCCCTGTTGGGTTCGGAATTGGCTCCGGCGAAGCCCTGTTGGAAAAATCCCAGGAAAATAAAAAGAGCATTTGCTCATTCCCTCTCTCATTCTCAAATCCCTCCCGTCCGGTGTGTGAAGGTACAAATCCCCTTCTTTAGCCCGATAGGCCAGGCGCGGAAAGGAGAGCGGTCGGCGTAATCGTCATCAGCATTCCTTCTTAATCTCCATCCCCCACATCGAGCAAGTCTCTGTGGGTGATATTCCCGGGGTTTAAATGCCGTCCATATCGAGCGAGTCTCTATGGACACATGGTATTTAAATACCCATGTTCTCCCCGCCCATCGAGCGAGTCTCTGGGATGGTGGATTTTGTGCTTATATGTATATGTTTTCTTGAGGAGACTCTGCCCAAGCGGAGGTTCTGCCCAAGGACATATTCATATATTCACAAATTTGTGTTCTTATATATATGTTTCTTAAGACGAAACTCTGCCCAAGCGGAGGTTCCGTCCATGAACACATATATAAAGATCACAAATTTGTAATTATACAAATATGTTCCTTAAGGAGAATCTCGCCCAGGCAAAAATCTCTCTCAAGGGACGTATCCATATAAATACAAACTCGTGTTATATGTGTATGTTTCTTAGAGGAAACTCTGCCCAAGCGAGGTTCTGTCCGAGAACATATTCGTATATTCACAAATTTATGTTCTTATGTATATGTTTCTTAGAGGAAACTCTGCCCAAATGGAGACTCCCCTAAGAATATATCCATAAAATCACAAATTTGTGCCTATACGCATATGTCTCTTAGGAGGAATCTTGCCCGGACAAAGTTCCCTCTAAATTCATATCCGTATAATCACAAACTTCATGCTTATATAAATGTATTTCTTAGTGGAATCTCTGCCCAAATAGAGACTCTGCTCGAGAATATATCTATATAATCACAAATATGCCCCATTTGTATATGTTTCTTAAAAAAAAAGGGGACTCCGTTCATACGGGGGGCTCCTTCTTATCGGATACTCTGCTCAAGTGGAGATACCGTTTGAGAATATATTTACAAAGTGCAAATTTGTGTTTATACACATATATCTCTTTAAGGCAAAGTCCCTCCGGTAAAGTTTCTCCGAGAATACATGGATATAAGCATATGCCAATATGAAAATATCTCTACAAGGACACCCTGCCTAAGTGGGGACTCACCAAGACATATCCACATATTCAAAAAAAAAAAAAAAGGAGATTGTGATAATATACACACATCCAAAGAAAAAGGGAAGTGAGACAGGGACCGTGCTCAGATACCCCGAATGGGAGCACATATGCACCTCCACGAGAACCATACCCGTGGAAATGGACTTCGGACAAAAATCACAAATATGACAAGAACTTCCGTGGAGATACATCCATATGATCTCCGGAAATTGGACCCGCACAAGTACGAAATGAGGAGAAAAGAAACTCTACCTCAACTCGGACTCTACTCAGAAATGGCATTGCAAAAGAACCTCGTATAAAAATTTGCACAATCATCCTTCTAATACGGAAGTGTTACTCTGGGTTATAACACCCCCAAGTTCAGAATCAAAATCCACGGGTATATACCCGTTCATAATAATAATCCTCATGTTTTCCCCAAATTAAAATCCATAATCACCTTTTGCAAAAAGGAGAAAAAACCTCAAATCGGTCCACGGTATATACCCGCTCCATTTTCAAAAGAAATCAGACTTTGGACTCCCAAAAAGGCAGTCATTTCAAAAATAAAATATCCAAAGCAAAAGCATTTCAAAACAATCAAAAGAAGGAAAAACATGTCATAATCAGGATTTTCTAAGAAAAAGCATGCATATTTTCCTCGTCCTGTTACTATGAAATGGTATTCGGGGTTAGACCGGTATAAAATAATACCAAGTGTCCTAACTCGATGTAAATGCAACATCGATTCCGTCGATGGAGATGGAGGTCCAGCAAATGCTACCCTAATTGCTGAGGAGAATAGACATGGGACTCAAGAAGTTCAGATAAAATACGGCGCACCCGTCCGTTTACGGACACACCCGTCCGTTCACGGACACCATACCCGTCCGTTCCCCGACACCAAAATTCTTCCGCATTGCGCGGACTCTTTTTCTGTCTGTTAGACAGGCTGGCACGCCCCGCAACATAACAATCAAAGCATTCAAAATAATGAATGGATACAAAAGCCCACAAATAAGAACCAAAACCAACGAACGCCAAAACCCCCGTTCCGCTATCGCGTAAAATGAGGGAAAATCTCTCCCCCGTGTCAACAGCCGCCCCCTCCCTCCCTGCACACCTCATCCTCCTCCTCCCCCCCCCCCCCCCCCCAATCATCCCCTGCACCGCCCTCCTCCTCCCTCTTGGTGTCGCGCCCTCCTCCTCCCCCCCCCCATCCCCCTTGCCGATCCGCCCGGTTAGCCGAACCTGGCCTCTCTCTCTCTCTCTCTCTCTCTCTCTCTCTCTCCTCTCTCTCTCTCCTCTCTCTCTCTCTTCCCTCTTTGCTAACCACCGCCCTCCCTCCTCGCGCCGGCCCCCTCCCTCCTGGCGCACCTCATCCTCCTCCTCCCCCCCCCCCCCACACGCATCGTGCCCGCCCCCTCCTCCCCCACCCCCGAAGGCCCTCCAAACAAAATTTACATAATTTTTAAAAATTGACACTTCCTGCCAAACAAATAATACTGTTTTTTACAATTTTAAAATTTTAGTTAAAAACAGAGATATCATTATTTTTTAGATAGAAATAGTTTTTTAAAAAAATTTACTTCCAACACCCTATAAATGTAAAATCTTGTTCAAGAACACACACATTACAAATAATAGAGCACAATTTGATTTAGAGTCAAAAGATTCGCAACTGTGGAACATGCGGATTTCCTACTTAAATAAATATGGTATGATAAGGTGTTTTCTTCTTATTGCATGGGCGTGCCAGTCTGTTTAATAGACAAATGGTTTAAATTTTGCTTGATGTGGGGAATTAGCGTGTCTATTTATTGGATGAGTACGCCTATAGTTTGGCGTATTTATTCCGTGCATATTTTATCAAGTGTTTAAGATTTCGTGTACTGGACCTTTTTCCCACCGATCGAAGTCAATGTCAATTTACATCAGATTGAATCCGAATATCATTAATAATGCTACCGAGATTCATTTAGCGCAAAGTCCTAGGAAATTGGAAAATATCTTTTTTCATTTCTTTATACATATGTAATTTGAACTACAATTTGATCTTTTAAGACCTTTTACAATTGGTCCTGATTTCATAACCAGGTCTTCAAGAGTATGTTTCATCGTAGTCAGACTCTTTGAATCTGTTTTTGCTTGCATTTTATTTGCTTTGTTCCTACCACGATCAGACAATTGACTTTGCTTGTGTCACGATCAGACGTTGACTTTGCTTCATGGTCATGATCACCTTTTTGATGGTGATCATACCTTTGGAGTGCACTTGTGTTCGTAAAGGGCATTTCCGTACAAGGTGGAGTATATTTGACCCTCTTAGGTTTTGTTGCAGCTTTAACCCTTTCCTGGGTATTTTTATAGTTTCTTAACCTTTTCCAGGTGTTTCTGCCATCTCTTGGCTTCCTGGATATTCCTGTCATTTCTTGGCATCCTTGGAAGTTGGGTCTTTCTGTTATTTCCTTACTTCCTTGGACTTTTCCATCATTTCTTGGAAATCCTGGGCTTTTCTGCCATTCTCTGACCTTCTTAGCCATATGTTGAACTCAAGAAAGCGCACACCACTTTAGGGAAGTGACGTGGGTCCCGCTCCATCGAGTCATGTAGATGGCATAAATATGATCGGAGAACTAAAAACTTGGCCAATGTTGTCTTTTGAAGAAGATTGGATAACATTGTATTGTGCCTTTCCTAGGACTTCTTTGTAATTTCTGCCTTTTTGGAGGACTTCTTTGTAATCCCGATTCCTCGGGACTTCTATGTAATTTATGTCCTTCTGAGGATTTTTCTACAATTTCTCACCCTTTTGAGGGTTTTTCCATAATTTTCCTACTAAAGAGGATCCCTTGTGTATTTTCCCCTGATAAAGGACATTTCTTCAACTCCCCGCTCTTCAGGGGTTTATTGCAATATCTGCCTTTCCAAGGACTTTTCAGTACTTTCTACCCTTCCAGGGGTTTTTTCTGCAAATTTCTTTCTCCCAAGGGTGTTTATGTAATTTCCCACAGACCCGGGTATTCTGAAATTTCTTCACCCTCTAGGGGGCTTTTATGTAATTTTGCATGATTTTTGGGTATTACAATTTTCTGTCCCAAAGAGGATATTTATGCAAATAACCACTTTCAGGGGGGTTTCCAATTCCTGAGGGCTTTTCTGTAATTTCCCATAACTGGGGCATTTCTGTAATTTCTGGACAGACCAAGGGTCTTCATGTAATTCTTCACCCTCTGGTCCTTCTTTTGGGTCTTCATGAAAACACAATCCCCTCTTAATGGGGTCTTCACAAATAATCACATAATTCCCTCTTGATGAGAAGTCTTCACAATTAACAACATAATCCCCTCTTAATGAGGGGTCTTCACAATTAACAACATAATCCCCTCTTGATAGGGGTCTTCACAATTAACAACATAAACCCCTCTAAACACAAATACACAATAACTTTAATTCCCCCCCCCCCCCCCCAAAGGGGGGTCTTCACCCCCCACAAGGGGTCTTCAGGCCGATAGGGGGAGAGTCCCCAGGGGACCAACCAGGGGAGCCCTCCATTTGAGCCCCTTGGGGGCTTTTTATAGGGGCAGAGGAGGGCTTTGGAGGGTGATCCTTCGGGTGCCTCCGGGTATGCACACCCGGAGGTGGGGTCCGTGTGGACCTCCAGGTAAGCATAACCCAGAGGTGGTGACCTCCGGGTATGCATATACCCAGAGGTGGTAACCTCCGGGTGTTCTTTCCCTGAGGTGGGGGACCTCCGGGTAAGAGCATCTGGAGATAAAGACCTCCGGTGTGTGGCTGTTGAATGAAAAAATTTGTTCGAATGCCACAAACACTTGTTTTAATATATAGAGCAAGTGTATGAGAAGGAAAATATTTGTCTGGGGTTCCGGATAAAAGTAATCCTCAAACCCATTTATTCAGAATTTTTCAGAATGAATCAAGAAGAAAAGAAGTTATTTATTCTGGATTTTCGGAATAAATAAACAGCAGAAAACAGAAAATATTTTCTGCACATCTTTGAATTGTGAACAGGGCCATTCCGCATTAAATTGGGGCTGAAACCTTATAACCCCCAGTGTTTTCGGAATAAAATACCCCTGAGGGCTTTATTTGCATTAGAAAACACTTGTTTCAAAGTCGGGAACAAGTGCACGAAAGGGAAAATATTTATCCAGGGTCCCGGGTAAAGATAACCCTTGAAGCTATTTATTCAGAATTTTCAGGATGAATAAATGAAACGAAATCATTTATTCTGGATTTTCGGAATAAATTAATGCAGAAAAAGAATATTTCTGCATATCCCAGAATGTCGGAGAAAAATTCCTCGGGGTTGACCCAAACAGAAATTAGTCAATCCCACGTTTCCGGCGTGTCCGGAATCAGAGCCAATGCGGGCGAACGAAATTTAATGGCCCGAGGTATCCCGGTGGAAGGCGCCCTACGTGGCGTTTATTTTTTTAAGTGTGCGGGGGTCCGGTCAAATACCCATGTCAGCAATCGAAAATGACGTGGCCAAAATCCACCTCCTCACACGACGAAGAAGAAAGCCCCACGTGATGAATGACACGTGTCAGGAATTTGTAAAGAAATCTCCCGCTGAGATGCCCCGATGGGACTCCCATCAGGTTTTACGGGGTATCGACACCGGTGGAGGCCCCATCGGAGCCGCGTCAGGGCTGCCACACCTGGTGGACCCCCACCGGGGCTGCGCGCTCGGTGGAGACCCCACCAGGGGCCGCGCGCACCTGGTGGGGACACCACCGGTGCTGCGCACCGGGGTGGAGGTCCCACCGGGGCCGCGCGCACCCGGTGGGGCCCCCATCGGTGCTGCGCACCCGGTGGGACTCCCACCGGGGCTGCGCGCACCCGGGGGGCCCCCACCGGTGCCGCGGGCCCTGTGTGAACCCCACCAGGGTTGTGTGCCCGGTGGGAGTCCCACCGGTGCCCTTGTGGGTCCCGCATCCCCGGTGGACTCCACCGGTGCTTTGTTTCAGAAAAAGAAAAAAAATATATATGACAGAATAAATGCATACCCGATGGGCTCCGTCTCCGGTGGGCTCCGACTCCGGTGGGCTTCGTCTCCGATGGGACAAAACCCCGGTGGGATATCCACCCCCTTGCTCAACCCCTATAAAAGGGGACCCATGCTCCAAGAAGAGGGGGAGAGAGTTCTGGAAGAAGTGTCCAGCAAGAAGAGAAGAACCCAGGAGTTCAGAAAAACTCCAAGAGTTCAGAAATCCCTTGATCTGTTCTGTGCGCTGCTGCCTTGCTCTGTTTCACAAGGCTAAAGTGTGGAAGGTTGCCTTACTTTGGTTAAGGCAAGTCTATATTAGCTATGTGGTTATTTGTAAACCATCTTTCATGAGTTTAGAAAGTGGAATCAATAGACTATCTCTCATGAAAACAACAATGGAATGATACAACAAATTTCTGCACATGATCTATGGTCGGTCTGCAATAATATTTTCTGTACAAAAATTGCAGAATAACCCCATCTCATGTTCATTCGTATAAGTGACCAAAAGAAGAAATTTTCTGAATGTATACTCCCTGCGTAAAGGGATGTCAAGGTCTTTCAAAAAAAAAATCCTGGAAGCTCAGAAATGATGAAAAATTCATAAGGCCACCCCTGTTCTCAAGAAAAATTACGAAAAAACCCTGAATCCCTTTTTATTTATATAAATGACCGAAATACATAGCCATTTCAAATCAATCGAATTTTACACATGTATAAATGTTAGAAAATTCTTGAAAAATCAGAAATGATGTCCTAAAGGGATAAGGACCCAGAAAAATTATAAAATAACCCCTCCCTATCAAGAAAATGCAAATTAACCCTCATGTGGCCATGAATTGTGAACCAGTCCCCAAAATATGAAAAAATTATGAATCAGTCCATGTTTTAAGGAGGGATTTGGCATGCTAGTCCATGAATAAAGGGAAATTTATATATCAGTCCCCATTTCAAGGGGATTTTGCGAATCAGTCCTCATTTTTTTTGGGTGAAATTGCAAATCGGTCCCGAGGAATGCGGGGAACGGTGAATCAGTCCTCATTTTTGGGATAAAATCACGAATCAGTACCTAGAATGAGGTGAATGATGAACCAGTCTATATTTTCGGAGATGCTTCACTTATCAGTCCTCAATTCATGAAGAATGAGGCTAATCAGTCCCCATCGAAAGAGACACCTTATGAAACAATCAAAAAAAAAAAAGGGAAAACATGACAAACATGTCCCCGTTTTGACAAATGTTTCTAAAACAGCCCCCCATGTGGATAAATACATCGACGAGATGGCCATAATTCCACGTGGGAGGATGAATTCATGGTGAATGGTGTCTCTTTTGCCTATAACATGTTTTCAATAATCAGGTCTAGCCATGTATCAAAGGTATTCGAGTTTGTTCTTCGATGTAAATAAAACGTCGAATTATCGACGGGGAAGGGTCCAGTACACGACACCCAAATCGCCTGATACATGAATGAAATTTGTCTGTTTTAACAGACTGGCACGCCCGCAAAATAGATAAACATCAACAATTCAATAATATTTTTCTTAGATAAAAGATTTTGAAAAGGATATTTCCGCGTGTTAAACAGTGGCCTTGAGCTTTTACCCTCCTTGCTCCCTCCTTCGAAGGGAAGAACTTTCAAGGAAGGGTTGATTTTGTAATAAGCCTCTTTCTTTCCTTTAAAAATATCTAAAAACCATGATTTATTTTCTTCTGTAAATTTGCGGGGTTCAACAGCAACATAGAACATCTAATGAAGAAGAAGAACACAGCAAGACCAACCACCTTGATGCAAATAAACAAACAAAGAAAGCCAACCTGGAGAGTCTGTCAGTGGACACGCCACAGTATGTCTCCAGCAAATATGCCAGTGACTTCTGAGGTTTTGACAGCACCTGACATGCCTGCATGGCACAAAAGAAAAATAATCTTTTGAAACAGGGAACTATTAGTCTAACAGCAAAGTCAATGATTTACTTTATTTTATAACTTTAAAGTGACAAAATGATAAACCATTGGAAACCTTTCAAAGACATTGATTTCAAGCCTCCTGAACTACCAAAAGAACACTAGCACATAACATATGTAATTCACTAAAGGAAGTCTATCACGACCACCAATCTGAAAATTGCTAAATCCAAGGATGCTAAGCATGCAGATGTTTTTTTAGAACCTTCTTAAAGTACAGTTTAGCACACTGCACACCTAATATTATGCATACAAAAGGTAACTGAATGATTCAGATGGTGGTGTAAATTTACATGATGTGTCCGCCTTGCATCCTCACCATAGAAATGGTATGGTTTACAAAGTTCCAGATAGAATCTGTGATCTACTATTTTTTTCAACAAATACATAAACCAAAACAATATCTAACACCATCAATCTCTCTACACAGATTTCTTCTCCCATCACTGGTTCCTTTAAATACACAGCTCTACAATAGTTCTTATGTATGAATTCCCTAAAAAAACATTCCTTAAAACAAGATAAAAAGAGAAGGGCAACTAGAACAAGAGAAAA
The DNA here is from genome assembly GCA_014218235.1 of Colocasia esculenta. Classification (NCBI taxonomy): domain Eukaryota; kingdom Viridiplantae; phylum Streptophyta; class Magnoliopsida; order Alismatales; family Araceae; genus Colocasia; species Colocasia esculenta. Next base: position 22,942 of record JACBKR010000533.1, read on the forward strand.
AAGACAAGAAAATACTTGATAGACAATAAATTACAGTTACACTCTCCTCAAGAAGAGCATATCTACCATGAACAGCTTGTCTAGAGCAGAATAGCACTGAACCTCTATCATAGACTTTGCAAAGACATCCAGAACTTGATAATGTGACTTCAGATAAGACAAACAAATATCTTCACATAAGACAAACAAATATCTCCAGGGTCCAACCTCCCTCTGATAAAGTACTGGTTAATTCCAATCAGTTTGGTCCTATCATGTTGAACAGGATTTTTTGCATTGTTGATCACTACTTTGTTCTCAAAAGTAAAGCTTCACAGGTTATTCAACTGGAACTCCTAAATTTGACCGAAGCAGTTTTAGCCATAGCAGTTCTGCTAATCTATGTGGCATCACCCAATACTCGGCTTCTACACTAGAACAAATTGTTTGTTTCTCACTCCTCCAAGAGACCAAGTTGCCACCTAGAAAATACAGTAATCTTAGGTTGATCTCCTGTCATCATGAGATCCATCCCAAGCAGCCTCTACATATCCTTCAAGCTTCAAGTAGTTAATTTTCTGGAAAAGAATTCCCTGTTCTAGACAGGACTTCAAATATCTCAATGTGCACTCCAAAGCTCTCATATGTACCGTCTGTGTTTTATGCACAATTGACTGACTATGTTCACAGCACACATCAGATCAAGTCAAGTTAAGAGATAGGTATAAGAGTTTCCCTATGAGTCTCTGATGTAATGATGCGACCTACAGGTGAGAGTCTGTCACCTAGTGCCTCTGCCAACCCCATGATTCAACTCAATTAGTGTAGATATGGGTTCAGACCCCAGTTTCCTATCTGTCAACATATCTAATGTGTACTTTCTCTAGCAAATATAGATGCAACTCTGACACTGAGATACCTCAATGCCAAGAAAGTACTTTATCTCATCCCACGCCCTTAATTTCAAATTCAAAAGCTAAGGCCTCCTCCAATTTTTTAATCTCATCTTCATCATTGCCTATAACAATCGCATCACCAACATAGACCAGCAACATAGCAACATATACTCCCATCCATTTAACAAAAAGAGTATGATCAGTGTTTGGCTGTTTGAAACCATATCTGATTGTAGCAAAAAATATCCAAACTCAAGTTACTTCTCAATCTCATCCAAGTTTTTACTAGTAGTTGGCTCCATAATGCGTCACCATTTTAGGGTCCTCTGTACATATCGAATGTGGTCCAAACTCAAGTTCATTGCCAATAAAAGCCCCTCATGTTGACTATGGTCAACAGGTCAAGAACATCTTTCATTTGAGAGTATGAACTCCTTTCCTCTTCTAAAACTCATCCATATTTCCAATCATGTCTGGACATTGAGAGGAGGCATCAACATATTCTTAACATTGATTGTGACCCTATTGTCTCTATTTAGGATATTAACTTAATTAATTGATTAATTACAAGGAAAAGTGGTGGGGACATCCAAGCATGGGACCGAGCCAACTAGGTCAAGTCTATCAAAGATGGCGGCGACGTGCAGCGACGACGACATCCATATGGCTTGGCGATGGGGTTCCTTGACTTTCAAGTGTCTATTTTAGTTGTTTGAGCATTTGGTTGTATGAATAAGGCCCAAATGAGACCCATTAGAGTGTTTTCTATTTTTTGGGTATTTTCGGGTGCGAATTTTGCCCATTTTTAGGTCTAAGGGTACTTTAGTCCAATAAAAAGTTAAAAAAGAGGGTCATTAGGGTTTTATCTCTATAAATTAGGTTGTATCCACTTTTGGAGAGGGGAATGAAGATTTGAAGAAACCCTTTGACAGCAGCCTCCAAGTCTTCTCTTCAGTAGGGTGGAATCCTCAGGGTGGAAGCCCAACCAGTTCTTGACCTCTTCTTCTTCCTCGTATTTTCTTCTATGTTCTGTTGTGCTGCATCATATTTACTTGGTATCAGAGCCCAAACACGATCTCCACTGCTCCTTCTCCGTTCTGTACGACGCACTCGCCACCTCCTCCCCTGCACGAAGAGCAGCTGGCGTTGTATAGCCTCTCGCAAGCCCGCACAGCCCACGGCGTCATTTCCTTCCCCACGACCCCTTCGGCTATCTCGTGAAGTCGCCGGAAGCCAAAAGCCTCGCGGCCCAGTGCCAAAGGCCGCCCACGCGGGCCTCCCCTTTAATTGCGCACAGGTGGGAGAACCCCACTATCATCGCCCGCTGCTTCCACAGAGCCTCTGCGCTTGGAGACCATCGCTGTCGTGGGCCAACCACGAGGCCGCACCGCCCTTGGCGTCGTGCTTCCAGGACTCCTCCACCTCCTACGACCAGCTGCCCATGCGGGAAGACCGACGCTCACGTGCCGTCGCGGGGCCCATGCCCAGACAACCCCGCCCACCCTGCGTCGTTGTCTTCTCCCCCGCCTGCAACCTGCCCACGCCACACCGAGGACCCACGGCCGCGGCCCCTACCGTTCCCGTGACTCCACAGCCACGACACACCTCCTTCCTCTTCCCGCCACACGCCCCACCACCCCGCGCCAATCACGGCCTTTGCCGCCCATGAAGCCCCTCCCTTCTCCCTCGTCGTTTCTTCCTCGTTTCGCACGTTACTGTAGCGAGCACTGTAGCACTACAGTAACTCGCGATTTTTAGCTACAGTATCAAGCTTTCTCCTCGTCCCGTGCTCCGCACACAACCTCCAGTCCAACTGTGGATCTCATTCAGCCTTGAGGGCCTCTAGCCCACTGAGCACATCATTCAGCACAGTCGGGTCCACCCTCTCTCTCTTGCCCTCTCACGACTCCACTAGAAGAAGAGGATTTGATCTGGACCAAGTCAAGTCAGGTCTGATCTGGTTTGCCACAATACAATTTTGAATATGTAGCTGTGTTTTGGGACGATGGCTTATGGATTGTCTGATGTATTTACCGACTTTAGGCGTGAATGGGATCAAGGTTTCTTGAGAATAAATAATGTTCTGTAGTGCTTATATGACACTTTGGCCAAACAAGAGGAGATTGTCTATGAGGTTGGCTCCCCGATTACTAAGGAGTTTGAAAACCAACTAGAAGAAGTATCCTATGAAGCAGATGAATCATTGATAGACGAATCTTATAAACAACTTGAGTCTGAGATGTTTGGAGAAGATGATGACTTCATTAAGGAGAATGAATTGACAATGGAAGAGATAATTAGAGTTGTGGTCGAACAGCTGAAGGATATACAAGCTAACATCAATCTGGATGACTTTAATCACAATAGAGTGAAACTAAGACACATTTCTCAACTCGAGATGCGGTTCTTTGCTTGATGGACCTACATGTTTTCGAGATGTGGTTTGTGTTGCTCCTTACCTCATCTCCTCTTGGATATTGCCCTACTTCAAAACTCGAGGACGAGTTTTCTCGAACCAGGGGAGAATGGTGGGGACATCCGAGCCTGGGACCGAGTCAACCAGGTCAAGTCTATCGAAGACGGAGGCGACGTGCAGCGATGACGGCATCCATATGGCTTGGCGATGGGCTTCCTTGACTTTCAAGTGTCTATTAGTTGTTTGAGCATTTGGTTGTATGAATAAGGCCCAAATGAGGTCCACTAGAGTGTTTTCTATTTTCTGGGTATTTTTAGGTGCGATTTTTGCCCATTTTTAGGTCTAAGGGTATTTTAGTATAATAAAAGGTTAAAAAAGGGGTCATTAGGGTTTTATCTCTATAAATTAGGTTGTATCCACTTTTGGAGAGGGGAATGAAGATTGAAGAAAGCCTTTGACAGCAGCCTCCAAGTCTTCTCTTCAGCGGGAATCCCCAGGGTAGTAGCCCAACCTGTTCTTCCTTCTTCTTCCTCGTATTCCTTGTCTTCTCCGTTGTGCCGCATCAAAGAGAGTACTTATACTGAGCACACAATAGATTGTACTCTAGGCACAAGATAAGCTAAGTATACTACAACTAACCACAATGTCAAATAAGCCCCTACTAGCTATAAAAATATAACACAAGTCCTAACAGTCTCTCACCCCATTCTTGCTCCTCCAGAACTGAAATTACTTATGAAAAGAACTTGTTTCCATATCAAAATCAAGCAAAAAGGTACAGTTTTGTACTGAAACAAATTGAAGCAAACAATAATGAGACATCTAAAAAACTATTCTGACAGCTACTAAGGATCAGGAGATCATGAAATCTCATGAAGCATGTGGAAACCAATGTGGATTCTGTCCACAATTTCTTAGTTAATCATGATTTTAGCAGCTAGTGCTCTGATTTTTTTTTTCTTTTTCCTCTCTTCTTTGTTATTTTCCAAAATTTGTGTATATGCATAGTTTCTTAAAAGAGGGCAGCAAAGATCATTGAACATGTGAAGTCCAAGATAAAAATACAAAAATGCTGTAGCCCTTGTTAGCATTACTATACAAAGAATGAGCAACATCCTACTTAGTCTTTTTGCTTCATGCACACATTTGTTGGTGATGGGGAATAACTCCTCTCCCCAGGGAAAGCTCTTTGTTCAATTATAGATATATAAAGACAAAGATGGTAGAACTCCCATGCAATTGTATGAAGAGTGATATGTCATCAGTCAACAAGTTGGAACACTTGACACTCACCTTTGATGTGTCGAACATGTTGACAACATATATGTGGAAGTCCCTCTGAAGCCACAGAACATCATTGTCAGACCCATGGAAGACCTATATCAACGTGAATATAATAATTATAATGCGTTCTCTGGAGGCTGGAGCTACTTCTGAATTTATCATAGATTAGAGAGGATATCCAACAACACCAAAATGAAGCAAAATGACATAAAACACACAAGAAGGATTGAACAATTAGAATCAATCAACCAAGATAGAAAACATGTAACATTATGGTATAACAACTTTTTGTTTGTGTGTATGAAACCATGTAGAAAATAAGAAAAATTATATTCTTGTGCATCATGGCATCAAGGTTGGCAGTGTCAGTTTCGGTCTCGGTTTCGGCCGGGACCGAAATCGAAAAGGTTTTGGTCTTTGCCAAAACCTGTCAAAACTCATTAAAAATGCAGGAAAAATCTTTAAAAATAGGAAAATTATAAGAAATCACCAAAACATCAAAAAAAATCAGTGGACATGCACTTGTGACTTGTGAGTGAATAAATTGGATTAAGTGCTAGAAGTATGCACAGGACATGTTAATAAAATATTAGATACGTATTAAACATTTAAACATGGAGTAAAATTTGCACTACAAATAAACATTACAAACACAGTAAATGTTACAGGAATTAAATGGTCCATACACAAATAATGATGCACTAATCTGGATAATAGATGGAAGAACCTTTTTCCTCATAGTATGCCTGCCATTGGTAGCCATAAAAAGGATGCACATACTTGGCATATTCACTGTAACCAAATAATGATGCAGCCAAGTAGTTCATTCCTCTTTGGATCTCTCTTGGAATGAAAGGTTCTTGGGTTGAATGGAATCCATAATCAGAATAAGAAAAAGAGCCCCGAGCACAAGAATAGGATGTTGACCCATAACTGCTACTGACTAGAAGTGGTTGAAATTGGAATTCAAGTTCATCATTCAGCCCACCCATACATTCTTGTCTCATGTTGGCCACCTCCATAAGGACCATAACCTGAATGATGTCCATAGTGCCCCTATGAATCATGTCCTAGTGCACCTGTGAATCATGTCCATAGCGCCCTTATGAATCATGTCCATAGTGGCCATATGAATATGTGCCACTGCCAGTAGTAGCACCTACAGTTGCACTAGGATCATTGTCGTCGTCGTCATCATCATTGTCAAAAGCATAGGTAACTACATGCCTTCTAGCCTTCGACTCTTTTTCTTTTTCCTTTGGTGTGTCCATATCGTGTCTTAGTAAGGAATCCTTTTATCCGTAGCGTTGCTCTCACATACACGTGCTTCAACTTTTCAGTTGTCGGGTCTTCTCGAGCAGTAATACTAGTCCTCTCCGTCATACATGCACTAATGTACTTCTTATTAATGATGGAGGTGGCCACACACTTGCAGCTCGAGAGGACCCCAAAACCTCCTATAGCTCCACACTTGCAGTTGCCCCTCTGATCTGAGGGACTGCCCGGACATGAACTCCCCATAGGGGGGAGTTTGCATCCGGTTTCGACCGGTTTTGGCGATATCGGGATAAAATGCTCGAAAGTTGAAATCGACAGAAACCGGACCCTATTCGGCCGAGACCATTAAAAAATATTTTTTAAGTTACCGGACAGGCTATAATGTTCCGGTCTGGTTTCATATTGAGCCTGACCAAAATGATACGTTTCAGCCGAAATGTATTGGAAATTGTATCGATTTCGGCAGATAATGCCAACAATGCATGGCATACCCTTAAAACACCATAGACAGACATAAGCAACATCCTTAGAAGAGTAAGTTGAATGAGATTCCTTTTACATATTTCCCATAGAAAGCATTCAAGAAACCTCATGCATAAAAGCTTCCAACACAATAGAGGAGGAGAAGGGATGTTTCGTTATTTTAGAGATACGATTTTCAATCGTGATAAATGCTTAGTCTATTGTTTTCTTTTTTTAAAAAAAAATTGCTTAGTTTTCAAAAAGTTGTAAGGACCATGGCCCTCCTTGTATATTAGCTCCTATCCTAAGTAGCAGTATATCAATGTTGAACACGAAAAAAATCGGGGCTTAAACAAACCCCGGGCGACAAATACGCCCTGGGGGAACCGGGAACAAACTCCCGACCTCTCCCCCCGCGGACGTCGGAAACAAACGAGTCCGAGTACTCGCGGCAATCCTGGGCGACCCGGAAGCGAGATGCCCGAGAAGTCTACCGACGGCAAAGAGCGCGTACTCCGGGTGACAGAAAACCCGCGTCCGGGATGAAGTTCGAAGTCGCGCCCGAAGCCGAAGAGTTCCGGGAAGTCGAATGCACGTGCCTCCAGAAAGCGAGGACAAACGCACGTGGGACGACCGAAGAAGCACAGGCGACGCACGTATGCACGCGCGCGGCACGGCCGTCAACCAACAACCAGGGAACGAGAGGCCCCTGGAGCTCTCTCCCGAAAAAGAAACGGAGGAAATGGTCAAGAGGGTGGAGGCCCACCCCTATTTATAGGGGCGGGCCAAGCGATGGCACCCCCGCCAGCCCGCGGGGGTTGCACCCCCGCCGGTTCGGCGGGGTGCGCACCCCCGCCAGGCCGGACAGGGGTCGCACCCCCGCCAGTCCAAGCAGGGTGTGCACCCCCCCCGCCGGTCCGAGGGGATGCACCCCCGCCAGTCTGGCCTCGGGACGACGCGCACCCCCGCCGGTCGCTGCCTCTCTGCCGCGCTGCCTCGACGCTTGCGCCGCCTCGTTGCTTGCGCCCGCGCACCCCCGCCGGGCCGCGTACCTCCGCCGGTATGCCCCCCACAAATCCTATAAATAGGGGGGCATACCCCCATTGCAAACGACGCCATTTTTCGGCCAAAAGGGACTGGAGCAAGCCATTCGGCCCCAGAAACACCCCTGCGAACACTCCGGCTGGTCCGTGCGTGAGCTTACATAGGCCGCACGTGTCGGGGAAGGTCTTCGACACCCGTTGGTGCTTTGTCTCCGTGGCCGGGCCTTCCTACGCTCGCCCGCATAGAGACGCCACAGGTTGTTACAAGACCCCCGTTGGCCATGTTTAAGTCCTCCGGTGTCATAAAACAACACACGTCGAGGCACATGTGTAAATCCTCCGGTGTCATAAAACGACACACGTCGAGGCCATGTTTAAGACCTCCGGTGTCCTGAAGTGATACACGTCAAGGTACATGTGCAAGTCTTCCGGCGTCATAAAACGATGCACGTTGAGGCACATGTTCAAGTCCTCCGGGGTCCAAAAAGGGACATACGTAGAGGCAGGTCGTCCGACGGAGGCACAAACACCCTGTCATGGACATTGATGTATCCCCCGCACCGTGTAACGTCCGACGGAGGCACAAACACCCGTCGTCGACACTCATGTACACAAAATCCTTGTAATCGCCCAGTGGAGGTATAAAGCCCCATTGAAGGCATAAATGTAAATGTCATAAGCATAAATGACATGAGCATGCTTGAAATAAAATTGTGGAAATTTACTTGTCATCTGTCTTTTCTTCTTAAATTTCGGCATACGGTCTTTTAATAAATATTACGCATTCGAAGGTATTCGAGTGTTACACTCGATGTAAATGAAACATCGACTTCGGTCGGTGGGGAACGGTCCAGTACACGACCACTCCAATCGCACTGAACGCGAGCGCACGCGGAAAATAAATGAAATGAAATTCGAGGGTATCAGGGTTCGCACCCAATACCCCTCGTAAAATAAATCTTTGTCTGTTTCTCGCAAACAGTCTGGCACGCCCGCAAAAGAAAGCGAAAAAGAACAATGAACAGGAACCCTCCGGGGCGAAATTCATTTAGAAAAAATGAAAATAGAGAAAGAGAAAATCCGCGTTCCAACAATCAAGTATACTTGTGATCATATTGCAGATGAGGTGATAACTTGGAAGATCAGGATTTGGTCAGGAAACATAAGTTTCAGGTGGCCTGTATGGATAAGCCAACAAGGGCGAATTGATGCTGATTTATTAACAGATTTTGTGGTCATAAGATTTTCAAGGCTGGCAGCCACATGAGCAGATGGTCGGATTGTGTACATTATTTGCATGTTTATGTATATATACAACTAAACATGCATTAACTATATGCACATATATATGCATTAACTATATGCACATAAATATGCATTAACTATATATATGTGTATATTGTTATCATATCGACAGTAGTATATGATTGTACGTACGTTAACAAACACACACACATATTATTATATGATTGACATACACATTAATTATGCTTATACATTAATATGATATGTATATACTGTATGATTACATATATGTAGTATATGCATATAAATTAATGGGCAAATTTATGAATATGATTACATATATCATAAATACATATGTAAATATCGAAGGCATTTTTCTTATTTTTCATGATTTTTTCAAATAAAACTATTTTTAATCTGATCAATCCTGGATCGGTTAGACTTTCTGAGGATCGACTAGATAGCCAATTCGATCCAGACTGGGATCCAAGGATGGGAGTTTTGGTTTCGGTTTCGGGATCGCCTAGGCCCGAAACCGAAACCGCTTCGGTTTCGTTTCGGCTGGTTTTGGCCGGTCTCGGGCGGCCTTAAGAGGAGAGTGCTGGCCGGTTTCGGTTGGTTTCGCTCGGTTTCGGCCGTTTTCGGTCTGGTTTCGGACAGTTTCAGTCTGGTTTCGGACAAAACTAATTAAAATATTATTTTTTTCAGTTTCGGAAATGCTACAGTAGTTTCGGCCGGTTTCGTTTTGGTAATGGCCGAAACCACGTATCGGTTTCGGCCGAAACCAACAACCATGTTGGGATCAGGATCAGCCCAGGCGATCCGATTCTATATTCCTTGGTACTAGGAACAGCAAATGAACTTTTTTGCCAGTGGATCAGGGATAGAGGGAGCAGTATAATTGAAGTTTCAGTGCCAGATACATTGTGATCCAACTTACCGGACGACAGGACCCCAAATCTTTAAATACTAGCAACAGTTAACAACTAATTACATGGAAATGACTAATATGTCCCTGGTACACAACCGACCAAGGGGCGCACCACAATAAAAAAGAAAATGACAGCAACTTAACAGGAAAAGGTCTAACCACCCTTATTAGCAAATGCAAATTTCTGTCTGATTTTTTTCTCCAATAAGGGCGACAGAGTCCAATAATCTTTTTGATAAACATACTGCAAAGATACGGATAAAATTAAACGAAGAAGAAACAGAATACCATTTTGCTGCAGTGCCCATGGAACAGAACTAGGATGTATTTAGTGGATAGTTCACCTTGCAAACAGAAGGATTGCTAAAAATATGTTGTAGAATGCCCATTACATCATGTAGAGCAACAGTATCCAGCAAAAAATCATTGTCCTTAGTCGATATCTACTAGGAACCAAAAAACAATGCCAACAACATCAGTGTAAATAGCAATGAATGTATGGAGAAGGAAATGTAATGAAGAATTTAAAATGATCAATGTAAATCAATTCTCTTTTCAGATGGTGGGTCTAGGGTAAACCCACAGATGGATGCAAAGAGGGTTGGATTATCTACTTGACTGCCTTCCTTTGGGCTCTTTGGCATCAGAGGAAAGGTAGGAGTATCAAAGGGGGATTTTTAATGCTGCCTTTGATATCCTAAGGGCAGTGAAATTGTCTGAATAGTGGTTAAGGAATGCGGAGCTTCTTTATCAAGAGTGGGATCATATGACAAAACCAAAAAGTGAAGGAGTCTCGTTTCATGATTGTTATTTACCTTCCCTTACATTTTTTCAATTATCGTACCAACAACCTATGTAGGACTTCCCTTCTTTCCTTTCTACTCTCACTTACCTGTTTTCTTTTCTGATTTTCTGATCTTATTGACACTTGTTTTTCATTATAATTTTCATCCTTGCTCTTTTTATCAATGAAATGTGACCTTTGTTTGCCCTAAAAAAAAGGTAAGCTCACCTGCATCAGAGCAGTAAAACCAAGAAAGGAGCGGACACTATGTTGTTCTGTGTCCACAGCAAAAGCTTGTTCTTTGTTCAAGATTTCTGCAAGAGACTCTAGCTGACGCTCTGTAGATATCCAAACATAAGAAGGTCCCAGATCTGTGAGATCATTATTAGCAAACTTTGGAAGATCGGGTGGTTGCTCTAACAAAAGTGTGATCTCATCTTCATATGGATGCAGCCCCAGGGAGACTTCTGAGGAGAGCAAATGGTTAGAAAAATGAAATTAAAGATGAGGCATTTGCATTCTAAAGATGAATGAAAACTAACCAAAGCAATTCACAATTGAACATTCCACTGAATTCAATTATCCAAAGTCCAAGCTGAATAACTTCTAGTTGCATGAGACTCTACAAAGCATGGAATGCAGAATTGGCCACCTGGATCAGAATCACCAATGGTGATGCAATTCTTGGGGTTAAATAGCCCACAACTTGCAAAGATCAAGGGGAATCGCCCTGAGTGGACCAGAGTGGTTGGATCAGCCAATCCATACCTGATTCTGACCATATGTCTAATTATCATATTCTTTTAGTGTTGTCTCATAATTTCTTGTTAAAATTTCCTGTCACTTGGAAGTTTTTCGAATAAACTCCTAACTTATTATTCAGAAGATCAATTGATCTTATTCTATTTAAAAAGCTAAGCTTTGAAATAATTTAAGATAAAAGGGAAGGGGAATCACTGCAAATGCATTTCTAGAGTAGTGCTATAAGATATTTCCATTTAATTTCATGTTGAGAAGAACATAATTCATATTTAGAAAGTTAAACAGTTTTTAGGAGTTAAATTTTTTTGTTTCATGTCTCTAGCATTTCTCTTTTATGGTGTAAATGGACGAAAGATTACTTCTATAATCATATTTTTCATTTTTTTAGATGCCACAAATTTTGTCATCTATTGTCCCTATTTCTGAATTTTCTTAAATTTCCTTAATTTTTTAACCATTTTAAACAAATTTTAATCAGATCGTTCCAGGATTGGGTTGTGTTCCTTGAATCAGCCAACTCAGCCAATCCAATACAAATTGTGATCAGAGCAGACTGATCTTTGGGCCACAATGAGTTTTCCTTCCATGCTACAAAGAGGTAGAGCATACAAAATACACCAGCAGCAGTGAGTGCAAGAGAAGGATAGACGGAAAAAAGGGAAATAAGAGCAGATAGATCAGATCAGCATGAGTATACATTCTCCGAAGTGTGCAGGGAATGAACAATCATAGGACATCTTTCTGGGGAATGAAAATTTATGGGAAATGTTATACAGAATATTCTCAGAATCCAACTACCATTTCCAAGTATTTACAGACCATTGTAAAATCTCAATTAACCTTTCCCTATGGTTGCAAAGGCTGTGAAAACTAGTTGGCAAAATGAATTTCCCAGGAAACTTGGGAATCGCAAAGAACCCCACCCTAGAGGCAGGAAGGTGATTTACCATGACCGGAGAGTTCTATGACATCAAATCTGGCAGGTTACTGAGTTGACACAATCTGCTGAACAGGAGAAAAAAAACAAGCATAAGAAGATGAAAAGACTGAGGAGCTGCTAAAAATTCAAGGTAAATCAGTATTGAGTGGTTCAAGGTGTAGTTGTCCTTAGACACAGCAACCAATCATAGGGAAAGTAAGGAATTATCAAAACGTCAGACATGTGTCCACTTTTCTCCTTTTTCCTGTTTTATATCTCAGTTTCTTCATTCCTCTCTTCATTTATCCTTCAATATTTCTTTCTTCCACATGTCCCTTCTTTTTCCTTCTATTTTGTCTCTTCTGCAAGAACTCCCTTCCCCTTTCTTTCTTTCTCACTTCCCTTGTTCATCTGAGTTCTCTCCTTACTTTTCATGCCCTATCCCCTACACTTGTTTCTATCCTTTTATCACAAAGTCCATGTGCAATTATCTATCATTTTCTTGTGGTCCTTGATGAATATCGGCAAAGCTAAATATATTGTTACTCAATAGAAAACAATAAATATTTGATATCCTCACTTGATTCATGTTAGGTAAAACCTAGAAGCATGAACCATCTCAAAAAGACATCTTACTTTATGGTGCAACAAACTAAAAAATATATGGCTGTACTAAATCTCTTTCATTAAAAGGCTCCCTTGAAACACTTGATAAGTATTTTACATACCACCCGGAATATTGAACTTATATCGCCAAATGCTTAGAGCACATACGAGATTTTATACTGTTTTGCACAAAACAAACAATATGAAAATGGCCATATGTCCATGCAACTTGGATTTAACCTGCTTTTCATCTCTATCACAGAATCGCTAAGGACAGATAAATAGTGGCATATGTGCCACCGTTTAAGGTTTATCCCACTCATGACTCAGCACACGTTGACATCTCTTTTAGTTTCGCCTTCTTTAGTATGTTAAAGTTAACTCCATTTCACCTGCAGTTATCTCTCCCTTGCACGAAAGAATGGATGGCGGATAAAAATTCAGGCCATCTTCAGTTAGCAACCCCTTATAAGCCTTCATTTCACTCTCATCACATGTCGTCCAGAGCCTGTTCTTCACTTAACACTTTCAGAAACAATTCGATCCTCGCATAACAGGACCGCAGTGGATCCAGATAACCTCACAACACGAACTACTCAAAAACATAAAAAAAAACTTAAAGCATTATCGTTTCCAAGCTCCCAGGAGCAGGAGCCCGGGGAAGAGGACTACCTTTGTCACTGCCTTCGCGTTTGAAATGCTTGAAGCGAGAATACGAGTTGTCGGCGAGCACCCGCTTGAAGTTGTTCTGCGGCTTCTTCTCGAACTCCCAGTAGCACAAACTCGCAGGGTCAGGGGATTCCTCCACCGGCCCCGCCCCGCTCTCCGGTCTCCGCCTTCGCCTCCACCGCCAGTAGGCGATGGCTATGGCCGTGGCAGAGACCGCGAGGGCGACCATGAATCGTGCTTTCTCTCTGCTACCCATTTCCCAACTAGCCGGCACACCTCCACTTCCTCTCCGCTTTCCAACCCGTTCACCACCGCCGCTAGAACCGGTCGCCGTCTGTGCTTTCCTGCGCGTTGACGGTGGCGCCGCCTCAACGTGAAACGGCCGTTTCTTGGGAACCGTTTTATAAATATCCTGTAAATTTTAAAATTTATCGCAAATACCCTTTATATTTGTAATAAAAGAACACAGTTACCAATCTCAGAGATATCCCCCTAAAAATCTAAGGAAAATGAAATCACTGCAACTCAAAATTTTAAAAAATAATCATGATATTTTTTTAATTTAAAATGTATATTTTTATTTTAAAAGGTAATGGTAGTACTATTTTTATTGAAAAATAATAAGGTGCACATAGATAAGCACCTTTTTTGGCTCTCCAATTTACATTGAGATGGACGTTATTTAGATTACCTGATCAATACTTAGACAATTGCTATTTGCTAATGTCACTGAGAACCTCTCATACTGTTACATATTCTCTCTCTCTCTCTCTCTCTCTATATATATATATATAGATATGTATGAGATTTTATTGTTGATGAGACTAAATAAGAATACAACAGCTTACTTAAAAAATCAAAATCATATGATTCAGTCTCTAAATTTTGACTACGTCATCAAGCCTTTCTCCGCATAAAACGAATAAGGTCTCATCTTAATTACACATATAACATCTATCATCTAACTTACAAGCCAGGCAAACTCTACCATTTAGTTTCAATTTGGTAACGAGTTAATTTAAAGTTAACTCAGAATTAACTCAAAATATAATTTGGTAACAAAAAAAATTAACTCAAGTGAGTTAGATTAAAATGGGTCAGATATAAATTACTCACAATTTTTCAACCCACCTCTAGAGGTGGATTGGAGTTAACTCAAGTGGGTTAATTACTTTTTTATCTTGACGGTACATAACATTAATTGTTACTTTCTCTTTTCTCAACACAACATTAATTGTTTTTTTTTTCAAGTCACTTTTGATATGAAGTGAGTTAACTCATTTTATCTTGCCAAAACAATCCAAGAAAAAGTGGGTTAACTCACTGTAGTTAAATTGAGTTAACACACAAAAAATAAACTAAAAAATAAGTTAATCATGTATAACTTTAGTCATAAATTGAAGTTATCTCTAACTCTAACTCATTGCCAACTGAGTAGAATGACCAGCAAACAGCCCATCTTTGTCTTCTCCATTTTCATATATCTCTTCTTTTTATTTAAGTTTGTCTGTTAAATCCCAATCTCACAACATGCAATGTGCATATTTTTATGCATAAGCATGTGTGTTGCTTCATTATTGGTACCTTCAGATAGCTAATAGGAGCAGTGCTATCGTTGATCAACTTCCATCGAAGTTGCTGTTAACATACAATGCACTTATAAGAAGTGCAAGCATGTGTCACTTTGGCAACTTCGCAGACAGCTAGTAAGAACAAGGCGTCGTTTGACAACCTCATCGAAGTTGCTTTTAACATACAAAATCCACATTTTGTAATGTAAGCATGTGTGTTGTTTCATATTTTGGCAACATGAGACGGCTAGTATTAGTAAGACCAATGGTGTGCTTTGTCAACTCCATCGAAGTTGCTGATAGAGTTAAAAATACCCTTCTTATGTGCATATTTGTAGACGTACAATCCTTACGTTAGTTTTACAAATATTACAGCATAGAGGGGTTAAATAAGCGACATTGAATCATGCTTGGCCGGATGGTCACATACTGCGGCGGTACGGCCAACTCGTACCATGCCTCCTCCCCTTTCTTTTTTTTTTTTTTTTTTTCAGATCTCACACATCTAAGTGATTTAAATGTTGTTTGATTGATATGAAATTTTAAACATAAGTTAATTAAGGGATGATACAAATTATGTTGATTTTAATTTAATTTTTTAATTTATTTTTTTGTTAAGTGAAAATTATCTCAAAATTATTAGATCGACTTAATCTGAATATCTATGCATCAATAATTTTTGATATTTATATTTTTATAATCAGTATATTTTTTTGACAATTATGATGACTTTAGATTTGATTTTATTTTTAGAACAAGATGTTGTCCTATCGAGATGTGCACAATCAAAGTTGTGTTGAATATGATAACTTCGTCGACGACTAGTTGTCAGATTTCGGCTATTGACGATCGACAAGTCGTCGAATTCCAACCACCGACTTATTTATGAGATTATCATTTCTTATGGTTATTAATGTTATGGTTGGGATTGGTGTTATTTATCTATTATTTTTATCATGGTCATGATTACTACTACTATTATTCACAGTTTGTCGTACCGCGGCAGTACAGTTGTACCGAAATGTACTAGTCAAAGTTGTAGAAAGGGCCAGTTGAAGCAAAATCGACGATCGATTTGACAAAATCGGATGACCATTTTTCCCAAGACCACTTGTCTGGGAACAGTCAAAATCAGACGATCGAATTCTAAGAATTGGTCGACTGATTATGGAAGGCCTATCAATAATCGATTGTTATTCAAGGCCAATCAATTGATGAAGAAAATGGCAATTGATTAATGAAGAAAAGGGCAATTGATTGATGAAGAAGCTTCCGATTGATGAAGAAACCGAAAATCAGATGGCCGATTTTGAGAATTGGATGACCAATTTTCCCAAGAACATCGGCTTCGGGATAGTACAAGAATTAGACGACCGATTCCGATGACAGAGTTTCCTAATCTGAGAGGACTCTTTCCTCCTTTAGGATTCTTGCCAAAGATCCATCCAAGACTCATCTTCTTTGGATGTGGGCTATAAATTCAAGTGGATATGAAGACTCAGAAGGAACTCAATATGCAAGGAGCGTTTTACCTTTGAAGTTAGGGTTTTTGGGTGAGATTACGAAGAAGCTTGCAGCAATCTCAAAGTCAAGTATTGGAAATCATCTTGTTGCTATGTGAAGTTGCTACCAAGAACCAGAAGGCTATGCTACATCCAAGCAATATTGTCCAGAAGGCTTTGTGGAGAGATTGACATGCGTTCTACAATGGCATTCTTGCTTCTACAGCACTCTTCTTATTTCAGACAGGGGAAATACTTGTGCTTTCTGTTCTATTTCTTTCCCCACTATCACATGCTTATTGGGTAATTCAAATTTGATTTGAACATCTGTGTGTGTGCTCAGGTTGTGGGCACGTGGTTGGTGTGTGGTGCGTATATGCACTACATATCAAGTTATCTCATCCCCGAAAATGAGGTGGTATTTTCCCAGAAACAACAGTGTGAGGGTCTGTAGTTTGTACCTTAAACAAGTTGGTGGAAATCCTCACGGATGTGGGGTAGTGGACTTAGGCGCACACGTGGTGTGTTGGCCGAACCACTCTAAATCCTACGTGCACTTTGTGATCTGATCCATATCTTCTACCTCCGCTCTACGCACGTTAAGATAGTTTGGTTTTGTTGTTTACTTGTTATTCTACTATGCATCTTGCTTAATAGATTTACTTAGTTAAGTTTAATCTATTATGTGTAAAAAAAATTATTTTGGCGATAACCAATTCACCCATCCCGTCTTGGTTAAGTTGATCATCGTACATACATATTTTAATTCAATTGGTATTAGAGCTGGGCTCTTTTATTTTAAGAATGATTCTATGTGCCATGGCCAGCAAAGGATATGTGCCTGAGGGTCATTCTATCAACCGTCCACCCTATGTTGATGGCAGCAACTACTCTTATTGGAAAAACTGTATGCACGTCTTTCTTAGAGCTCAAGACTATGAGATTTGGAAAGTCATGAGTAACGGTCCATATACATTGCCAGAGGATGAGGGAAAGTAGACGGAGAATAACATTAAAAAATCCAAGATGAATGTTGGTGCTATGAATATAATGCAATGTGCTATTCATCCTAATGAATATTCTCGTGTCTCCATGTGTAGCTCAGTGAAAGAGATGTGGGATAAATTGAAGCTAATCTACGAAGGCACATCTAAGGTGAAGGAAAAGAAGGCCAATCTTCTAGTACATGAGTATGAGATGTTCAAGATGAACCCCATTGAGACATCTCAGATATGTTTGCACAGTTTCTAAGATCACCAACAATCTGAAGTCACTGGGAAGAATTACATAGAGTCAAAACTTGTGAGGAAGATTTTGAGATCCCTCCCACCGGCATGGCACACAAAATTCACAGTCATTGAAAACTCGAAGAATATTTCATTCTTAACTATGGAAGAATTAATTGGAAGTCACATGACATATGAGATAAACGTGAAAAGGGAGGAAACAGTGCAACCAATTGTCAAGAAAAAGGACCTGGCTCTCAAAGCTAAAAAGTCCAAGGCACTCAGCTCAGAAAGAAGGCTCATCAAGTGCAGATGAAGCAAAAGTGGCTAAGCTACCCCGTAGCTTCAAAAAATTCCTGAGAAAGAAGAGGCCATAGTCCCCCACATCCTTCAAAGATCTCAGAGGTAAACCCAAAGGAGAACCCAGCAGATAGACATAGATGATCTGCTATCAATGCCAAAGAATTGGACACATAAAATTCGAGTGTTTAGTATTTCTGAGAAAGCAGAACAAAGCCAAGACAAAGAAGCTGAAGGCCATGGTCGCCACATGGAGTGACTTTGATGAGTCAAGCTCCGCAACATAAGATGTCCAGGAGAAGAAGGACATCGATTGCGGACTCATGGCATTTGAGGAAGAATCTCCTGAGATAAATTATGATCGTGAATCCTTTACCATTAATGAGATGGAATCAATATACTCTGTTTTGTATGAAAAAATATAGAAAATTCAAATAATAAAATAAGAGACTAAAAATAAAAATAGAAAGTATTTTGCATGATGCATCTCCCTGCACCTTGTGCCATGAATTAAAATTGCAATGTGAGGTTCTTGAGCATTCTAATGAGATCATGCAAAGTAAAATTGAATTGTATGAACAAGAAATGAAATACATACTTCATGATAATGGCTATGCTGAAAAATTGAGCATGTTAGAATCTAAAAATAATTTCTTAAAATTTAGAAATGAAGAATTGAAAAATCAAGTGAATGTGCTGAGAACAATGCTAAAGTTTCTGAAAACTCTATCAAGAAATTGCATGAAACAATAGATGATTTGAAATCTACTAATTCTAGACTCTCGAAGGAAAACAAAAGTTGGATGAAGTGCTTAATGTCAAAGTGAACACAAATAGACATGGTCTAGGTTATTCACCTAATAAGACTAAGTCTCTTGAGTCTAAAATGAAAACATCATTTGTTCATACTTCCAACATTCCAAGCACATCTCATATTAAATCAAAAGAAAAAAAAAATGCCCAACTAAATTTTCATGCTAATTAAGAATACTGTGCAAGCTAAAAAACCAGTCCGTGGTAAAAAAATCTGTTATGGCTAAGAAGTATGAACAATCAAATAAAACTAAACATGGTAATCATCATGTAAGTCACATGTCATAACCCACACAACGCTCCTTTAGTGTACATGCTATTTCTGTGGTGGGCATGGTCATGTGATACACTTGTTTGTTAAAGAAAAATATGCAGAAACTCAACCTTGTTGGATTAGGAAGGATCTGCTCCCTTCCAGGACTAACACTGATGGACGCAAAACTATTTGAGTATCAAAGAAATCCACATGAGAGTTGTGATTGCAGGTGTCTTGAAAAATTTGGAGCTGGAGCATCAATGTGAAACTCAAGGCACAAAACTATTATGTGAGTATCATGTCCAATTCTATTTTGGAATTTTAAGGTAAGACATGAATATTCTTGTGTATCTTATTGTTTTCTCCTTTAGATTTTGATAATAGGATGTGCTTTTATTTTTATTTCTATTAGAAAATTTAAAAAAAAATACAAAATACAAAAAAAGTCATAGAGTTTAATGTTCTATGCATGTCTATGTTTGCATGTCTATTCCTTGTATGTTATATGTATTTTATATGTAAAACACTTTCCTTGATTCTCTCTATGGCCTAAACTCCCTTTCTATTTTTATTGCATTGTCTTGAAACTTAATGTGCATTACTTTAGCCATTTTGGGGAGACTTCTGCTTTGGTGTGTGCATTCATTAAGGGAGAGAGCTAAATAGTTATGCATTTAACATGCTTCTCAAAATACAGTTGAAACTAAGTCCATCACACTAATGCACATGAATATGATTAATGGATTATGGATATCACTTTGATGATAGGTGAAAATTTTTCTTAACACTTTTCTGATTCTTAAAATTCACCTAATTTGTAGTAACTCGTGAGGAAAAACTACATGTCCCAAGTTGAAAGAGAAAATGAGAACTGAGCTTAGTAACCGGATTTTTCCACTGAACAAGTGAGAAGTCTCATGTCAAACGATAATACTCCTCAAAAATGAAAGAAAAGAAATGAAACAAAAATCTGGCATCAATTGCTTTCAAAAAAAAAAAGGGGGGGGGGGGGGGGTAGAGTGATAGCTACCAAAAATCGAGGATCCATCATGCAGGGTTGGATTCAGAGTATTCATTAGTGTTAATTAAATTTTTTGTCCAATCTCATGTGTGATGTCTTTGAAGGCGACTTCACAAAGGTCAAGTCCTGGACTTGAAACGAATAGTATTGTGCAGAACTGACAATCAGACGGCGATTTTAAGAAATTGGATGGCCAAAATGTACTAGTTGAAGTTGTACAAAGGGGCAGTTGGAGTGGTATATAGCGCCAGTCGAAGCAAAATCGGATAACTATTTTTCCTAAGACCACTGTCGGGGAACATTCGAAAATCGAACGACCAAATTCTAAGAATCAGTCGACTGATTATGAAAGGCCAATTGATTGTTGTTCAAGACCAATCGATTGATGAAAAAAAGGCAATCGATTGATGAAGAAGCTTCCGATTGAAGAAGAAACCGAAAATCAGACGGCTGATTTTCTAGGAACATCGACTTTAGGATAGTACAAGAATCAAACGATCAATTATGTGAAATAGGTCGACCGATTCCAGCGACAGAGTTTCCTAATATGAGAGGACTCTTTCCTCTTTTAGGATTCTTGCCAAAGATCCTTCCAAGACTCTCTTATTTGGATGTGAGCTATAAATACAAGTGAATCTGAAGCCCCATAAGGGAACCCAATGTGCAAGGAGCGTTCTACCTTTGAAGTTAGGGTTTTGGGCGAGATTCTAAAGAAGTTTGCAGCAATCTCGAAGTCACACATTGGAAATCATCTTGTTGTTGTGTGGAGTTGCTACCAAGCACTAGAAGGCTGTGCTACATCCATGCAAACGTTCAGAAGGTTTTATGGAGAGATCGATGTGCGTTCTTGCTTCTATGGTGGCTCTCCATATTTCAGACAAAGGGAATACTTGTGATTTCTATTTTATTTCTTTCCCCACTATCAGTGCTTATTGGGTTGATTCAAATTTGATTTGAATATCTCTGTGTGTGTTTGGGTTGTGAGCATGTGGTTGGTGTGTGGTGCGAGTGTGCGCTACATATTGTGTTATCTTATCGTTGGAAACGAGGTGGGTGTGGACGATCCGTTTACCGGGCTCCCGACGGACTGTGGGATCCTCCGGACATTCACGAACGTCGTCGCTCCCTCGTTGGCGATGAAGGGTTACTGGTTGACCTTGTTGACTCCCCGTTGACTGGAGGAGAAAAACCAAGAGAAACCGTAAAGGAAAGGGAGAGTGCGATCGCCAGGGCCTTACCTGTGCCCAAGGAGGTGTTGTGATCACGTCGGTGCAGTAGCCTCGCGTAGCGGTAGATCGTGGGACTCCAACTTCTCCTTCTTCGGCCGGCCAAGAAAGAGAGCTCCGTGGTCTCGTTCAAGTGTTCCTGCCATAAAGAAAGACTCTATTAGACTCTAAGAAGTGCAGTGAATGTTCAAATGAAAAGAGAAATGCCCAAAAGGAGAGTCCCGTACCGGTTGCGGACTTGAGAAGAGGGGTGGCCAAGTGCTATGACCACCTTCTTCCCTCCGTTTTTGGTTGGGAAACCCCTTTCTAGGTGTGTAGGAAGGTGCCCTACGTGCCTAGGGTGTGTATGTGGGTGTGTGTAACATGCAAGAATTAAGAGGAGAGAAGGGGAAGAGAAAGGGAGGGGGAGATGATCTCGTGTTGCCAGCTTGTTTGGATCCTGTGTGGGCTCCTCCAGCTCGTGGTGAAGCCTCCTGGGTGCTCCACAGATTGAGGGGAAGAGAGGAAACAAGGTGGAAGCTTGAGTCAATTTTCTCTCTCCTCTCTCAAAGCATCGAGGCTTGGGCGTCCGCATCTCCTCCCTTCCTTAGAAGGCCAAGGGGGAGTTATATAGACACTGGGGGTCGGATCTAGGGTGCCTAGGATGCTAAGTGTGAAGAAAACACTTGCACACTTGGCAATCATGAGTTTAAGGTCCAACCAATGGGAGGGGGCCACATAGGATTTTTACTGGGTCAATGGTGTGCCAAGGTGGCCCATATACCCGTTGGGAACGGCTATATGCGTTGCATGGCCGAGAGAATGGCGCTAGTGGGTTGAAATCTCGGGCAGTTGCGCAGACCAGGTAAACCTAGGTTGACGTCCAACGATCCTGCCGCCAACCACATGCAGGCGTCAACATATGTGGACGCCAACTAGAGTCGGCGTCCAGAGACCTTACCGCCAACCAGGAGTCAGCGGCAGTCGATGCTGCCGTCTACATGGGATCCGAGGCAAGTCAACAAATGGTCAAACGGGCCTTATTGGGCCATGAAACCACGTGGGGATGGGCCAAATCTCGCGTCTACAAATGCCCCTCCGAGACATCCGGTCTTGTAGGGGAGCAGAGCAGACTGAAAGGTTGGTGTCTCGATAAACAAAGGACGCGGAGATTTGATCGAAGGGCCATCTCCGAGGATAGGATTTCTAACAAGCCAAACGAATGAGTTAGGCTAGAAACAAGTGACGAATCGTCTGAGAGACAAATGTGGGAAAGAAGGAGGGTGATCTGTCCGTGTAACTACAACTGCAACCTAATGTTAGGGACTTTGACTAGTTTCTGGTGTGTCTGAGTCAAAGGAGTTGTAATAGACGGTTGAATCGAGAGAGTCTCATAAACGGAGCTCGTTTGGGCTCGCTGGCCTAATTAGGACGTCTGTCCAGATTTAGGGGTTGTGGAGACAAAGGAGTCGGTGATCTCTCAAAGGATTATCAAAAGATTCTAACTGGAATCAATGTTTGGAAAGCCTGAAGTCCGGAATTAAGCTCTCATACTGGCGAAGGTTCAAATGAACTCAATAAGACTGCTTAACTATTTGTGATAAGCACGGGGGACAAGTTTCTGAAGGGGGACAAAAAGGCCCGAAATCACTCAAATATAAAAGAGGGTGCTGACCCGGTAGGCACCTGAACTGGGGAGCCACAGAGTGATCGAGGAAAATCACCATTTTTTTTTTTGAGTTAGCAAGAGAATATTAGCGGTGAAGACCTAAAGCATGCTGGTGTGGGTTGCCTATCTAAAATGCAAGTTAGAACCAGAGGAAAATTCTAAAGTCATACGAATAATTGGGATATCGCAAACCCATCATGGTTTTTGGTAAAAGGGAACTCGGGGTTCACGGTCGCCAAGTGATTCGCCTCTAGTGGGTGTCCTATGTTAGACATACCTGTGTTACACACTCACCGGTCGCATGAGTGTTCCGGACATTTGTAGCACTGCTTGTGTTTATCCATCTGCAAAACAACTTGAAGCAAAAGATATAGAAATAATACCCATATGAATCAATAAAGCTTTAAAGATTTCGGGAGTAAATGTCCACTCCGATTGCCTCCGATTTATAGTCAACGTCAACTTATGTTGTCGTTCACCGTACATTGGCGTCCAACGATATGGACGTCTACTGGCCAGCGGATCATGCCGAAGATATAGGTATGGAAGGCCACTAGGACTCTATCATCTCCTTCCTCCGTCCCCTCTTTCCTCAACTGCGAACCAGTAAGTTTATGTCATGCCCCGCCAATTTAGCAGCGGGATAAAATCGGGGAGGACATGAACAACGTGTATGGTAATGTAAATTGCGCATACATTCACAAATATTAGAGTAACTAATGAAAATTATTTGCAATAAACTCTTTATTTTATTGATAAATCACCTAACTATTACAAACACTAATTCTGAGCCGAAACATAGGGCTCAATAATACTGTTACATCTGGAAAAGATAATTAAGCAAACATCTAACTATACTCTAAGGTACTAGGACACTCCATCGCTAGGACTCCGGGTCGCTCATCACTCCAGTCCATTCCCATTAGTGTGCGTAGGGTCATCACTTGACTTACTTGAAACACATACAACAAAAGCGCGGTGAGCGATAACGCTCAGTAGGACTTAATATCTCATGTAAACAAGCTTGTTTTAAATAATTAATGTCTTATAAGGTAAGATAACTAAAGAGAACGATCACAAATATAGTCAAGAGAGTAAAGAACATGATTGGCAAGGAATGGTAAAGTCTCCAACAGAGATATTGCAAAACTAGTATGATAAAGATTGGCCATGTAACTAAATAGTGTATATGGTTGCACCACGGTGCACTAGTAGAGATAGCCCCTCTAGTCGAGCATCTTGTCAACCCAGAGAATGATTGCATAGTGATAGATATGTTGATATATTGATTGTCATAAATTAATCTAGATAGAAGCTGGCGCTGGATGCATGTCGCACATCCTGATCATGTAACCCTTGCAAGGAACTAGCACTCTTCGAGAGCTCCTCCCGGACCAGACCGGGACCTATACTTTGGCATATAGTACTTGCTTGTTTAATTTAGACAATCAATTGTATAGCCAAGAGAGTACCAAGAATAGATGAGAGTAGTAGAGAGAACGTGAACAGATGAGAGAATATAGATAGTAGATGAGATAGGGACATTCCGTAAAACAACGTGAAATTCCGATAGTAATGGTTGCACAGCACCAGGTTGGGTGCCGACAGTCTGGTAGAAGTCACAACCACCCACTTAGTCGTGTCGTGAACACGGCCAAATGGTTCGGAGTAAACCCGAGACGAGAAGGGAAAAACATAAGGCATGGATCGTACTAATCACTAAGGACGTGCGCCAAAGCCAAGAAGACTTACGGAGGCTTGACAAGGAGTCCTGGTTGTCTAGTTGAGAGTATTCCCGATGGAGAGGTGGTCCAAGTCAAGAGAAAGTGTGTAGAAAACGGGTCCGTCGTGCCTCGAGTGCTCGAAGGCCAAGGGAAAACGGTAACGATGTACAATCACGTGAATAAAGCGAAGACATGTGTCATTTAAATAAAAGGGAAAATTAGGTAATTAATTTCACTTAATTACCAGATACATTATTGAGTAATTTAATAGGGTCAAATGGCAATAATAATGTTTAGTGTGCAAGTGTAAAAGAAATCATGAGAATAGAATAAGTCGTGCTCACGGCTTTTAAATTAATAAGAATTATTTAATATTATTAAATAAAAATATTCAACCCATTTATTAAGCTTAACAGTACATGGTTTAACTTGAATAAGGGTTAAATGACATATAAAGCAGGATATAAGCGCAACTTTAAGTTCTGGCAGAAAAGCTTAAATCGAGGCGGGGGTCACGGACGCGATTCCTGTCGCGGTCGCCGGCCCGGGCGCGACAGCGGTTTGTGCTGAAATCGCGATGGCACAGGCCGCCGCATTTCTGAACACGTCGCCTTCGCCGGCCGCGACCTCCCAATATCGCGGTGGGTCGCGCCGCCGCGATATCAGAGATGTTCGGCCTTTTTCCCTTTTTCTCTCGGTGGACCCTTCTTGACACAGGGTCATTCTAAATTTAGTATAAAATCGCACGGTGCTCCAAAAATCACAGAACTAGTTTAAACGAAAGTAGACATATAGATCTATCAACATGCATGATTAATTGAAAATAGACAAGGTTTAAATATGTGTTGATCGGGTTACATTTCGTGACCTAACCAGGCGCAGTCAAGGTTCATGAATTAATTAGAGATGGATACATGATGAAAAATTCCAAAACTAGAGGCGTTCAAAAGCTAACAAGATGTAGTATTATGATAATTTTATCATGGTATGAAGTTAAGCATGAACGAGGTTCACAAACCAACAAGAAGGGTCGGGTGCATGGATCTGATAGGGATTCAAAGAATTAATTCTCCCTCATGGGAAATCAAAATAGAATGAAACTAGGGGCGTTTAAAAGCTAATGCACTGTAGTATCAATTAGAATTTTCTCATAGCATGGGAACAAGTACATGCGGGAGATTAGAGAAAACATGAGATTTCGGGTTCATGGTAACAGCAGGGCTTCATGAATTAAATTCGCCCAAATGGATGAACAGAATACAACGACACCATAGGTTTTTGAAGAGGTACATGAAGGCTACCTAGGATAATTTTTACACGATTTTTTCTTGAGAGATTGCCTACCTTTTTGCACTGTAAAGATCCTAGGGTTTTGGTTGACGAAATTTCCAAGTTCTTCTTGCTCCAAGCTCCCTCTTCCTTGCTCTCCTCGTCCTCAGCCTCCTCCTTCGTTCTCCAGAGTTTCAGGAACGAAAATGGGGCTTGGTAGACACTAATAGAGGTCTATTAGGTTGCTTAAGAGTCCTAATGACTTAAAACTCTTCCCTTCCCTTCAAACTTCAAATTTTTACATTTATCTCCCTATTCTCTTGCATTTATCCACCTAATAAGATGGGAGAGGTCCAATTTCATGGGTAATGGATTAGGATAGGCTTATGACTCTTTTTTTAGGATAATTCACTCATTTAGGCATTATCTCACTCTTATATAATTTATCAACCATTTAACTCCGAATTTCTTATTTATCTCCCCATCTTCTATCATTATTCCACCTATTTGGCTTGTGGAGAACTCAATTTTCAGGGCTAATTGATTTGGGTATGTCTAGGTCTCTTTTAAGATAAATAGAAGTCATATTGGTGCTTTAATGATCCCTTTTTAATTAAAGATAATAAATTACGAATTTTACTGTTTAATATAGGTCTTCTATTTTTTATCCATATTTCCTCTTATCTAAATTCCATTTTAGATTAGGATAGAGTCCTATTGAGTTATTGGCTAGGGTTAGGACTCTTTTTAAGATAATTTAGGAGTTAAAATAGTTATTATCTTACCCTTTTTATTTATTAGTATTTTTAGGTACGAATTTAGGCTTAATTAATCTCCCATCCAAATTGGGCTCCACATTTGGGCCCATCATTCATGCTTGGACCACTTATACAACCCATACTTAATTTTGTCTTAATGGCTTTTTAAGTACTTCGAATTATTCACCCAGTATTCTAATTTAAATCCATTTATCATATTCATTCAATTGATTTCTTATTTTAATTCAATTTAATATTACTTATCCCAATATTGATAACCTTCATCCATCATTTGACATCTTGCTTCTGGCCAAGTAACTTATGTATAACTTAATTGTACAACCAATATACTTAATTACTTAATGAGTTAATTATCCTTTCGTTAGTGAATTTATTCATGGGCCAAGATTGTCTATTGGTCCAAATATCATAATGGGCTATTAGCCCATATATTAAAAGTCTATTCATATGTATTTTAATTTATAACCCACCTTGGCTCATATAATAATGGGTTTTCCGTCTTATTCCTTATTACGACAATAAGTCGCATAAGTTCTTAACTAGGTCCAAATGATTTTTCTATGCTCAAACTTCCTGATGAGACATTAGAGAATATTATTTGAAGTATAACCATTATTTTTACAAAATTTATAGGGTTTTTTACGCATGCGATAATGATGCGTACCTTTTTTAACTAGTTTGAATTTATTAATTGATAAATTTTATTTTATCTTTATTTTGAATAATGAATTTTCCGAGGTACATAGTTTAGGAATGAGTTGGAACAGCTAAAATGGCCTCTTCGTCAACCGGAAAGTCCGCAAGCATGAACCCGAGGATCCTGAGTGAAATTCCGGGGCATTAAAGCACCGGCTGGCCAATGGAGAGGTAAGTGTTGCTCATTTCACTTCTGTTTAGGCTGAAAACGCCCCAACATTCTTTCTCAGGGTGCCCATGGATGTGCAGAAGGTGCCTACCTTCCCGAGCCAAGGCCAAGTACGGCCGGCCTTCTTCTGGCTTGTGAATTTGGTGAATGCCATCACCTTGGACATGAGAGGCTTCATCGGGATGTGGAACCTGAGCTTTATGGTGGGTTGGCGAAGAACATGAAGGATTTGTGGTGGGGCTTTGACGCTCTGGGAGTGCTTGTGGAGCGGTGGCACCCGCACACAACACGTCCGTGTTCCAGGGTTTTGAGGCGAGCGCGTTGCTAGAGAGGTGGAGTGTTCTGGGTTGGAAGCGAGCCTGGAGTACGATGTGACGACACCTCTTCTCCTGTGGGAAGAGATCCTGGCGGACATCGTACGAGACAAGAAA
>JACBKR010000534.1:0-50590 GCA_014218235.1 Colocasia esculenta
GGCAAGCATTTGAAAATGTACTTTGCCCCTGAGCATGAATTCCTAGGGCAACCGCCCTCTGAACTCCCCTAGCCAATAAACCCCCAGAAGGTCGGTAAAGCTCCTCCTTGGTCAGAAAACCGTCCAGGTCAACCAAGTCCACCCTTTAGCAATAAACCCCCAGAAGGTCGGCTAAAACTCCTTCTTGGTCAGCAAACCGCCCAGGTCGACCAAGTCAAACCCCTAGCCATTAAACCCCCAGAAGGTCGGCTAAAACTCCTTCTTGGTCAGCAAACCGCCCAGGTCGACCAAGTCAAACCCTTTAGCCAATAAACCCCCAGAAGGTCGGCTAAAACTCCTTCTTGGTCAGCAAACCGCCCAGGTCGACCAAGTCAAACCCCTAGCCATTAAACCCCCAGAAGGTCGGCTAAAACTCCTTCTTGGTCAGCAAACCGCCCAGGTCGACCAAGTCAAACCCCTAGCCATTAAACCCCCAGAAGGTCGGCTAAAACTCCTTCTGGTCAGCAAACCGCCCAGGTCGACCAAGTCAAACCCTTTAGCCATAAACCCCCAGAAGGTCGGCTAAAACTCCTTCTTGGTCAGCAAACCGCCCAGGTCGACCAAGTCAAACCCCTAGCCATTAAACCCCCAGAAGGTCGGCTAAAACTCCTTCTTGGTCAGCAAACGCCCAGGTCGACCAAGTCAAACCCTAGCCATTAAACCCCCAGAAGGTCGGCTAAAACTCCTTCTTGGTCAGCAAACCGCCCAGGTCGACCAAGTCAAACCCCTAGCCATTAAACCCCCAGAAGGTCGGCTAAAACTCTTCTTGGTCAGCAAACCGCCCAGGTCGACCAAGTCAAACTCCCTTAGCAATAAACCCCAGAGGTCGGCTAAGACTTCCTTTTGGTCAGCAAACCGCCCAGGTCGACCGAGTCAAACTCCCTTAGCCAATAAACCCCCAGAAGGTCGGCTAAGACTCCTTCTTGGTCAGCAAACCGCCCAGGTCGACCGAGTCAAACTCCCTTAGCCAATAAACCCCCAGAAGGTCGGCTAAGACTCCTTCTTGGTCAGCAAACCGCCCAGGTCGACCGAGTCAAACTCCCTTAGCCAATAAACCCCCAGAAGGTCGGCTAAGACTCCTTCTTGGTCAGCAAACGTCCAGGTCGGCCAAGTCAAACTCCTTAGCCAATAAACCCCAGAGGTCGGCTAAAACTCCTCCTTGGTTAGCAGACCGTCCAGGTCAACCAAGTCAACCCTTTAGCCAATAAACCCCAAAAGGTCGGCTAAGCAATACCCCCTCAGCCAGTAAACCTCCTTGGTAGGCTGCGCCGTCTTAGGCCCATAATCATAACGGTGGGCTAAAGCCAAACGGTGAATCCCCTAGTCGAGGTTCCGCAACCTTGCTTCGGACACCAACTTCAAAAAAAAAGGAGAAGAAAAGAAAAAGGGACTAAAAATAGAGATGTCCCGGCGGGCTCGGCCATTCTCCAAAAGGGTGTCCGAGGGTAAAAATGCCTAAAATCCAGCTGAGGTGAAAACCCGAGAGGGCGCCTCAGGCAAAAATGGATAACCCTCAACGTGAAAACCCGAAAGGGCGCGTTGGAAAAAGCTAGAGGGGGCTGGCTTCTGTGAAAACCCGAAAGGGCGCAGGAGTCAGTAATGTGAAAAAAAAAATCAATCAAAAAAAAAATCAATCAAAATCAAATCGTCACTTACCAAGGCACTTTCGCGCAGCCAGTAAACAAATGCTAGGTTGTGCCCCTTCGGATTGGTAGGTAAACCGAAATGGTGGATCAAGCCATTTCCCCTTAGCCAGCAAACCCAAAAAGGTAGGCAAACCCTAAACCCTTAGCCAGAAACCCCCAAGAAGGTAGGCTATCCCCTTGACCAACAACCTCCGCGGTCGGTCAACCTAAAATCCTTAGCCAGCAAACCCCAAGAAGGTAGGCAAACCCAAAACTTAGCCAGAAAACCCCAAGAAGGTAGGCTATCCCTCCTTGACCAACAAACCTCCGCGGTCGGTCAAACCTAAAATCCTTAGCCAGCAAACCCCAGAAGGTAGGCAAACCCGAAACCCTTAGCAGCAAAACCGAGAAGGTAGGCTAACCCTAAACCCTTAGCCAGCAAACCCCAAGCGGTAGGCTAACAAAGCCCTTTAGCCAGCAAACCACAGTGGTAGGCTAAATCCAGAGGGCAGATCCCGCGATCAATTGCTCGGGGTCCGGCCTGGGACCATCAAAAAAAAAAAGAGAAAGAGAAAAGGGACTAAAAATAGAGATGTCCCGGCGGACTTGATCATCCTCCAAAAAGGGATGTTCGAGGGCAAAAAGGCCTCAAACCCAGCTGAGGTGAAAACCGAAACAGCGCCTCAGGTAAAAATGGGCAACCCCTCGGTGTGTGAAAACCCGAAAGGGCGCACCGGAAAAAGCTAGAGGGGGCCATCCCCGGTGAAAACCCGAAAGGGCGCTTGGGATGGTGATTAAAAAAAAAAATGATGAATGAATGAAAGATGCAATGAAACGACCCCTCTGAGGGGAAAGAAGTGTCGCTCGAGCCAACAGGTCACACCCGTCGAGCGACTTGATATCAAATGGTTGTTGAGCCAAGCCCAAACAGGCCAGTCTCGACACAAACTCCGGTGCCAAATGCTTGATAAATGGAGAAATGCAAAATTCAAGCAGAAGATGCCGAGAGCAGCCTGGGAAAAGCCAATAAGGCAAATCCCAGAAAGAAGAAATACAAAATCGGAGCCGAGGAGCAAAGCCAAGAAAGGCGAGCCTTCATGACTAAGGATCAAACTCAGGTTGCCGGACAAAGCCCCGAGAAGGCCAGCCCCAGCACCCGAAATGTTGCAACAGATCTGGAGGAATGCCAGAAATGCAACGTCCAAAGAAAGACATCGCTCGAATTACCGGTCCAAGAAACCGAGTAGAGGGCGGGAAAAGGCAAGCCTCGGAAGAAGGAAGCTGAAATCAGATTCTTGAGTAAAGTCAAAAAAGACAAGACTCGGATGAAGACAGCAAAGGTCAGCTCCAAGCAAAGTCAAGGAGCAGCTCTTCGATGAAATTCACCCCTAGAGTTGACCTGGTGGAGCGGGTCCATGTTACTTCCCTGAGTGATGTGCGCTCTCCTGGGTCCTCCTGGGAATCTTGAGTTGAAAACAAATCTGAAAAATATGCGAGCGAGGGGGAAAGCTGATGGCCAAGCGCGAAAAGCATAGCAAGTTTGATCTCCGGCTCAACTGGCAACAACACGATTGTTGTCCTAAGTTGCTGGCGACACTACACAAAATGAAGCGCATCGTTGTGGTTTTCAACCAAAATCCCGCCAAGTCTTAAGACCAGGGGTAGAGTTTGATAATCGCCACGGGATACCCGCCTTCGTCTTCGCCTCTGACGGATATCCCGTGGGGGGCATTTGTTGAACCGGAAAATATCGGGGCTTATAAACAAACCGGGCGACAAATACGCCCTGGGGGAACCAGGGATGAACTCCCGATCCTCCGCTCGGACATCGGGAGGATGAACCCGAGGGCTCGTATCAATCCAAAGCGGCCCGAAAGCGAGGTGCCCGAGAAGCCATCGACGGCGAAGAATACGTACTCCGGATGTCGGAAACTCCGCGCCCGGATCAACGTTCGAAGCCGCGCCTGAAGCCGAAGGATCCGGAAAGGTCAAATGCACGTGCCCTCCGAAAACGGGGACAAACGCACGTGAGACGGCCAGAGAAGCACAAGCGGCGCACGCGTGCACGTGCGCGGCAGGCCGTCGACCAACAACAATGCACGGGAGGCCCACAGAGCTCTCTCCCGCGGAAACCGGAGCAAATGGCCAGTGGAGTGGAGGCCCACCCCATTTATAGGGGGGGGCCAGGCGGTGGCACCCCCGCCGGTTAGGCGGGGTGCGCCCCCCCGGTTCGGCAGGGGCGCACCCCCGCCGGGCCGGGCGGGGGCCGCACCCCCGCCGGTTAGGCGGGGCGCGGGCCCCGCCGGTTCGGCAGGGGTGCACCCCCGCCGGGCCGGCGGGGGCCGCACCCCCGCCGGTTAGGCGGGGTTGCGCCCCCCCCGCGGTTCGGCAGGGGCGCACCCCCGCCGGTTCGGCGGGGTGTGCACCCCCGCCGGTTCGGCGGGGGGCGCACCCCCGCCGGTTCGGCAGGGGCGCCCCCCCCGCCGTCCAGCGGGGGCGCACCCCCGCCGGTTCGCGGGGGGTGCAACCCCGCCGGTTCAAGCGGGGGCAGCACCCCCGCCAGTCCAGCGGGGTGTGCACCCCCGCCAATCCGGGCGCATCCCCCGCCAGGGCAGGGTACCCCCGCCGGTTGCGCGTGCGCACCCCCGCCAGTCCGGCACCCCCGCGGTCAGTGCCTCTCTGCCGCGCTGCCTCGGCGCTCGCGCCCGTCCTCGACGCTCGAGCCGCGGCACCCACGCCGGGGAGGGTACCCCCGCCGGTATGCCCCCCACGAACCCTATAAATAGGGGGGCATACCCCCATTTGCAAGGCGCGCCATTCGGCCTCCGGGAGAAAAAAAGGGGATTCGGACCCTCCCGCATGCCATTCGGCCTAAACGTGCCCACCAGACGTCCTCCAGCCCAAGGACGCCTCCCGTGCGCGAGCTTACATAGGCCGCACGTCGACACCCGTTGACACTCTGTCTTCGTGGTCGAGCCCTGCTGCGCTTGCCCGTGCAGAGACGCTACAGGTGGTTACGAAATCCTTGTTGGCATATCTTAAGTCCTCCGACGTCATAAAACGACGCACGTCGAGGCATGTACTCAAGTCCTCCGGTCATAAAACGACGCACGTCGAGGCATGTACTTAAGTCCTCCGGCGTCATAAAACGACGCACGTCGAGGCATGTACTTAAGTCCTCCGGCGTCATAAAACGACGCACGTCGAGGCATGTACTTAAGTCCTCCGGCGTCATAAAACGACGCACGTCGAGGCACAATATGTTAAGTCTTCCGGTGCCGTTGTAAAAAGGCACACGTTGAGGCATGTTAACCTGTGGAGGCACAAGCACCCCACTGGCAACACATATGTATCTGCTATCGTGTAAACGTCCGACGGAGGCACATACCCTGCCGTCGACGTCCATGTACTTGGCTTGTTACATACACGCTCAGTGGAGGTATAAAACCCCACTAAAGGCGTACATGTAAATGTAAACGTCATGTCATAAATATAAATGACATGAACATGCTTGAATAAAATTGTGGAAATTCATTTGTCATCTGCCTTTTTTCTTTAAATTTCGGCATACGGTCTTTTAACAAAAACATACGCATTCGAAGGTATTCGAGTGTTATACTCGATGTAAATGAAACATCGACTTCGGTCGGTGGGGAACGGTCCAGTACACGACCACCAATCGCCCTGAACGCGAGCGCACGCGGAAAATAAAATCGAGGGTATCAGGGTTCGCACCAATACTCCTCATAAAATAATCTTTGTCTGTTTCTCGCAAACAGTCTGGCACGCCCCAAACACAAAAGATCCATCTCGAGGACGAGAGAGATGGATCGAAAAAAAGAAAAAAAGAAAGAAATTTCCCGCGTTCCAAAGGGGGTATATTCTCTTTGTATGTGTGTTCTGGTTGTAGTATTAAAAAACTGCTGTGGTCGTGGACGTAGGAAGGCTCTCGCCTCCGAACCACGTAAAATCTAGTGTTTGTGTGTTCTTCTTCTCCCTTCTTCCATCTCTTCTCCAAACTCTACGTGTGAGTTGTGTGAGAGAGGGTTGTCGATCGGGGGGACGATTCCCCAACAACTGGTATCAGAGCACTGGTTCGAGGGAAACAGTGGGAGCGATGGCAGCGGATGAAGGAAAGGTGAGGATCGAGAAGTTTGATGGCAAGGACTTCGGTTTCTGGAAGATGCAGATCGAAGACTACTTGTATCAAAAGAAGTTGCACCAGCCGCTTCTTGGAACGATGCCAGATGGTATGAAGAAAGAAGACTGGGATCTTCTGGATAGACAAGCTCTCGGTGTTGTTCGTCTGACGTTGGCCAGAAACGTCGCGTTCAACATCGTGAACGAGAAGACCACAGCAGGTCTGATGAAGGCGTTATCAAACATGTACGAGAAACCATCTGCTTCCAACAAGGTACACTTGATGCGTCGTTTGTTTAATCTGAAGATGGCCGAAGGTTCCTCGGTCACAGATCATATTAATGAATTCAACGTGATTACAACCCAGTTGAGTTCTGTAGAAATAGACTTTAATGATGAGATCAAAGCATTGATTCTTCTGTCCTCCTTACCAGAAAGTTGGGGTGCTACTGTGACGGCTGTTAGTAGTTCTTCAGGCTCAAGCAAATTGAAAATTATAGAGATTCGAGATTTGATTCTTAGGAGGATGTTCGCAGAAGAGAATCTGGTGAAGCTTCAGGTTCTACCTTAAACACTGAAGGCAGGGAAGAACAAATCAGCGTGGACAGAATCGGAACAGATCCAAGTCCAAGAAAAGAAATCAGTCCAAACCCCGTGGTGATGGTTGCTGGAACTGGTAAGAAGGGTCATTTAAGAAGAATGTAGGCTTCCAAAGAAAAAGGATCAGGGACAGAAACAGGAAGAAGACTCGCTAATGTCATGGCAGAGGGAGTCCAAGATGCTCTGATTTTGAGTGTTAACAGTCCCTCGAATCATGGATTCTAGACTCTGGAGCATCCTTTCACTCTACCTCATGTAAAGAAACCTTACAAAATTATGTTGCTGGTAATTTGGGAAGGTTTGGGAAGGGTGATGTTCACTTGAAAACAGCAAACGGAGCTGTATGGAAGCTGAGGAATGTTAGACATGTTCCTGGCTTGAAGAGAAATCTGATCTCTATTAGTCAGCTTGATGATGAAGGATATGTCACTACCTTTGTCAATGGGTGTTGGAAGATAACCAAGGGTGCCATGGTTATAGCACGAGGCAGCAAGATGGGGACTCTCTATATGACTGCAAATGACAAAGACTTAGTGGCAGTGGCAAATTCAGAAGAGGATTCCAAGATCTGGCACTGCAGACTTGGGCACATGAGTGAAAAGGGAATGAAGATGATGACTGCAAAAGGGAAGTTAGGTGATGTAAAGTCTATAGACATGGACTGGTGAAGACTGCATTCTGGGAAAGCAGAAAAGGGTCACCTTCTCTAAAGCTGGAAGAAGTTCTAAGCTAGAAAAGTTAGAACTTGTGCACACTGATGTGTGGGGACCAGCCCCTGTTCGATCCCTTGGAGGCTCACTCTATTATGTCACCTTTATTGATGACTCCACTCGGAAGGTATGGGTTTATTTTTCCAAAAATAAATCTGATGTGTTCTCTACTTTTGTGAAGTGGAAGGCTGAAGTGGAAAATCAAACTGGTGCAAAGATCAAGTGTTTGAGATCAGATAATGGAGGAGAATATAGCAGCAAGGAATTTAAAGACTTCTGTGCACTACATGGTATTCGTATGGAGAAAACAATTCCAAATACTCCACAACAGAATGGGGTTGTTGAAGCATGAACAGAACCCTGAATGAGAGAGCTAGAAGCATGAAGCTACATGCAGGCCTACCGAAGTTCTTTTGGGCAGATGCTATTAACACAGCAGCTTATCTGATTAATAGAGGACCCAGTGTTCCTCTAAATGGTGAGCTACCAGAAGAGGCTTGAAGCAGTAGGAGGAGGTAACTCTTTCACATTTGAGAGTATTTGGTTGTGTTTCATATGTGCATGTTGATTCCAATGACAGAGACAAGTTAGATCCCAAGTCAAGGAAATGTTTTTTCATTGGATATGGTTCTGATGATTTTGGATACCGCTTCTGGGATGATGAAGGCAAGAAAATCATTAGACAAAGGAATGTTATATTCAATGAAAGATTGCTTATAAGCATAGATCTGATGTGGAATCTAAAGATGCAGGTGAAGAAAATCAGGAAAGTGCACAGGTTGAACTGGAGGAAATTTCAGAAGAGGATGTGTTGAGAAGATCTCAAGAAGATCCTGAGAACACTATAGTGCAACCAGGGTTCAACTAAGAAGATCAAGCAGAGTGCGTAAGCCAGTTGAACGGTTTTCTTCTGCAATGTATTACTTGTTGTTGACTGATGCAGATGAACCTGAGAGCTTTGATGAAGCCATGCAGGTGGAGGATTCAGTCAAGTGGGAGTTGGCAATGAAAGATGAAATGAATTCCCTACACAAGAATGAAACTTGGGTGCTGACTGAACTACCACCCGGCAAGAGGGCACTGCAAAACAATGGGTTTTTCGGTTAAAAGAAGAACATGATGGCAGCAAGAGGTACAAGGCAAGGCTGGTTGTGAAAGGCTTCCAACAGAAGGAAGGTATTGATTATACTGAAATTTTCTCTCCAGTTGTCAAGTTAACCACTATTAGATTAGTGTTAAGTATTGTTGCTGCTGAGAACTTGCACCTAGAACAGCTTGATGTAAAAACAGCTTTTCTCCATGGTGATCTGGAGGAGGACATTTATATGGTGCAGTCAGAAGGTTTTCATGAACATCGTAAAGAAAACCTTGTTTGCAAACTGAACAAAAGTTGTATGGTCTGAAACAAGCCCCCAGGCAGTGGTACAAGAAGTTTGATGGATCATATGTAGCAATGGGTTCATAGATGCAACATGGACCATGTTGTTATTTTAAGAAGTTTGACAATTGTTATATCATATTGATGTTGTATGTGGATGATATGCTCATTGCAGGATCAAGTATGACAGAGATTAACAAGTTGAAGAAGCAATTGTCAAAGGAATTTGCTATGAAGGACTTGGGAGCATGGTTTGCCATGGCGGGGCGAATCGACCCGATTCCCGAATCGGAGCGGATCAGGGGCGGGCCAAGTTGTGATCCGCATGGATCCGCCGCCTGGCCGCGAATCGAGTGGATCCAATGCGATCCGATCGATCGCAGATCCGCCACGATCCGATCCCTGATTCGCCCCGATTCGTCTGATACCTCTTCAGGCAGGGTTGTCAGGAGTCAGGGCTCAAGATCCTCTTCAGGCAGGGTTGTCAGGATCCCTTATTTACCTGAATATCATTTAAGTAAATGTTCATTTACTTAAGATATTACATGTAAATAAGGAAGTACCCATTTGAATCCAATAAAAATATCAAAAAAATTATATCTCTTACCAATAAAAAGTCAACTTTCCCACCGAAGAAGAAATTGCGATTTCGATGATTTTAGCGAAATACTAACTTTTTAATCTCTCATAATTTGGTCTATCTAAAAATTTGATAATTCAAATAAACTATATGGAACACTAAAAATTCAAAGACGGTAAAAAAAGTCAAACGTGCATGTGACTTCTCCAAGGGAGCCGCTCTCCTACTGACAGCACTTAGTCTGCTCGAGGCATCTTAGGATT
The DNA here is from genome assembly GCA_014218235.1 of Colocasia esculenta. NCBI lineage: Eukaryota > Viridiplantae > Streptophyta > Magnoliopsida > Alismatales > Araceae > Colocasia > Colocasia esculenta. Next base: position 9,336 of record JACBKR010000534.1, read on the forward strand.
GGTCAAACTTAAGCTATCATCACCTAAACTCATGAGATTTTTCACTTTCTAATTGAAAAGAAACTAGAAAGTGACAATTCTCATGAGTTGAGTGATGATAGTTTAGGTTTGACCAAATCTTAAGAGGTCTCAACAGACTAAGTACTGTCAGTAGGAGAGCGGCTCCTTGGGAGAAGTCATATGCACATTTGACTTTTTTTACTGGACTTTGGATTTTTAGTGTTCCATATGATTTATTTGAATTATCAAATTTTTAGATAGACCAAATTATGAGAGATTAAAAAGTTACATTTCGCTAAAATCATCGAAATCGCGATTTTCTTCTTCGGTGGGAGAGTTGACTTTTTATTGGTAAGAGATATGATTTTTTTGATATTTTATTGGGTTCAAATGGGGGGTACTCCTTATTTACATGTAATATCTTACTAAATGATATTCGGTAAATAAGGGGTATAAGGGGATCCTGACACCCTGCTGAAGAGGATCCTGAGCCCTGACTCCTGACAACCCTGCCTGACACACATACATAAATATAATATATATAATAATCATATGCGAATCGGACCCGATTCGCCTCGATTCTGGGGGAATCGGATCGCATCAGGGCGAATCCGATTCGCCCCGAATCGGCGATACGTCAAACCTTGCTTGGGAGCAGCAAAGCAAATTCTTGGAATGAGAATTGTGAGGGATAGAACAGATGGTATTCTGAAGCTATCTCAGGAAGGCTACATTCAGAAAGTGTTGGGCAGGTTTAACATGCAAGATGCAAAACCAGTCAACACTCCTCTAGCAAGTCACTTCAAGCTGTCCAAAGAGCAGTCACCAAAGACTACTGAAGAGTGTGAGTCCATGAAGAAAATCCCTTATGCGTCAGCTGTGGGAAGTCTGATGTATGCTATGGTTTGTACCAGGACGGATATAGCACATGCAGTGGGAGTTGTGTGCAGGTATCTGGCAGATCCGGGAAAACAACACTGGGAGGCAGTAAAATGGATTTTGAGATATCTGAAAGGCACTTCAGATAAATGTCTTTGTTTCAGAAAAAGTGATGTTATTTTGCAAGGCTTTGTTGATGCAGATCTTGGTGGTGATCTGGACACTAGAAGAAGTACCACTGGTTATGTGTACACCTTGGGTGGGACTGCAGTGAGCTGGGTTTCACAACTTCAGAAAGTTGTTGCGCTATCAACCACAGAAGCAGAGTATGTTGCTGTCTCCGAAGCTAGCAAGGAGATGGTGTGGCTAAAAAGTTTTCTGAAGGAGTTGGGCAAGAAACAAAACAACAGTGTGCTGTTTTGTGACAGTCAAAGTGCAATTCACCTTGCCAAGAACCCTGTCTTCCATGCAAGGACGAAGCATATACAGCTGAAGTATCACTTTATCCGTGGATTGATTGAAGATGGTACTCTTTTGCTTGAGAAGAAAAGAGGGTCAGAAAATTCTGCAGACATGTTGACCAAGGTTGTCACAAGAGAGAAACTGAAGCTTTGCCAAGCTTCAGTTGGTCTCCATGAATGATTGATGGAGGGATGCCACAGTCAATTTTTTCTTTTGCTGCATTAAGGAGGATGAAGACTTTGAGGTGCCTGATATTATTTTGGAGTTCTGACTCCAAGTGGGAGATTGTTAGAATGTGGAGCCCGAACTCTCTAGCAGATCTACATAAGGGGGCTTACAGAAGTGAAGCAGTCGAACACTGCATTCGACTTATGCAGTCGCAGTCAGAAGTGAAGCATTCGACTGCAGCAGTCGAATGCATCAGTCGAATACATCAGTTGAAGTCAACAGTCGAATGTACCATTCGACTTATGCAGTGGGAGCCTGTCTGCAGTCGAATGTAGCATTCGACTGTAGCAGTCGAATTTGTCAAGACATTCGACTTCTTCTTACCCAGGTCAGACGACTTTGCAGTTCTGAGGCGGTTCTGAGTTGGGGGCTTTTTTGTCCATGTGAATCTCGATTATGGCGCCCTAACCTCCCAGTATATAAAGGGGGGTATATTCTCTTTGTATGTGTGTTCTGGTTGTAGTATTAAAAAGCTGCTGTGGCCGTGGACGTAGGAAGGCTCTCGCCTCCGAACCACGTAAAATCTGGTGTCTGTGTGTTCTTCTTCTCCCTTCTTCCATCTCTTCTCCAAACTCTATGTGTGAGTTGTGTGAGAGAGGGGTGTCGATCGGGGGGACGATTCCCCAACAAGCACTTCATTCCCTCTGGACCATAAAGTTCTAAATATTTGTCCCACTAGCAAGAAAGTGAGAAGGGATATGGAGGCTGTTTGCCTAAACCCTCTTGAGTTCTTAAGATATCACATACTATCATTGACAATAATGGAAAATGTGGCTGTATAGATGCAACATGTTACCCATCCATCCATGTGTGGTTGAAACCCATGAGACAAAGCAGATTGTGAACACAACCCCAGCTAACTCCATCATAAGCTTTCTCAAAGTCCAGCTTGAAAGCAACATATGAATTGTTCCCTGTCTTGCGGAATGCCTCACAAGCTGGCATATAATAATCTCAAATCATTCTTCCACTGATGAAAGAAGATTGGTTGAAATTCACAAGTTTTTTAATCATTTCTTCAACATCTCAACTTATAGCACCCATTAAGAAGACTTATGGGTCTATAATCAATCACTTCCACAGCTCCTTCCTTCTTAGGAATAAACCCAAAGGAGACATACACTTAAAAGGGTTTGCATGACCCAGATGACTCAACTCTCGGCCACAAGAAAACAATTAAATAGCTGGATTTCCAGCATAGAAAAGGACTCAAGTTTAAGATAATGATGCCATGGGCATATCCCAAAACAACAATGGAAGCCATCAGCTGCTCCACCACAGTGAATTGATTCAGACCCTTCTAGAAATATTTTTTAAAAGAAACCAGCCAGAACCAGCCTTTCAACTTGAATGGGAACTGGCTCCAAGCAATTGTCTTAAAGATTTCATTCCAGGTAACCATCAAAAATGCAGTGAACTTATTAAGCAGAAATTAAGAGGTAGATTAAGGGCAGTTTGGGGATTATGCTGGACCCTTGTTCTACAGAAATGCACACCAACTGACTGAGCATATTATTGCTAATGGAAATCTGATGGGGTTGATGGCGACATTCCCTCTAAAGAGAAGATTCAAGGAGGATAAGTCCTTACAGAGCTGTAGATTGGCACTGGATATAGCTCCATATGATTACCAGTGCCAACCTGCTGAAATGATCTTTAGAGCATGGTATGGAGAGGTTCAACAATCGATGAATATATATTCTACTCCTCTTCTAATCAAAGATACTCAACAATCAAATAAATTCAATAAAATGTTTCTTCCTGATTCAAAAAGCTACATCTTTAGCTGTATCCTCTGCTTCTCTTGTAATTATAGTTGTTCAATAAGATATCCCCTTCTAATTCACAAAAACATCTACGGCAATTTCAAACTGTTTTTCTGACCCCAGAAAAGGGGGGAAATGTCAGCTTAGCATAAATCCTAACCTTGAGGTATGACTTTCTCCAAAAATTCCCCTTCTGCTCAGTTTTCCATAGCACCAAGCCCACTCTAAAATGCAAAGTAACAGTGTGACACCCAAGATACCTGAGTCAGCTTATCTTAATAATTGATATTTTCAGCATTTCCTTTCGGGGTGGTTAGGGTTCTAAAAAGCAAACAGAAAGCTCATTTTTTACCAAGATTAAAAAATTTTAAAAACAGTAGGAGGACAAATATTTTCCTTGGAAGATGGACATGAACAGGACACATTAGAAAGGGGGGGGAGTACAAGACAATCAGGGCTAGATCATAACTCAACTGACAGAACAGTTACAGTAGATTGAAGAGAAAAAGAAACCCCCACCCAACAATAATACATATACATCAGAACAAAAGTAAAATTCAAATGGATGTGAGAACAGTGGACAATAGTTATCTAAGAGATAGTCCATCACAAAACTAACTCTTCAATTGTTTGAGCCTGACGGGCTTACAATCTCATGAGCCAAGCATCATTCTTCCGCATACTGAGTCGCTCTTCTCAGAGAATTGAAGGGACTGTTAAAGTCTTGCCCAAATTTCCACACCTCTCAACTCTGGATTTCTTCTTACTTGCTCTTTTTCTCTCACTTTTTTTTTGTTAGGGGTGGGGGGTTATAGGGTTCAGTTGAGGGAACATGAGTACAATAGTAAAGTTGTTTGCAAGCGGCTGCAGGTAGATAGAATGAGAGGTACTCATTTGATTATTAAGCAAGTTAATTGTCATAATCATTTTAGAAAGACAGTGGCCAGACACTAAAAAAGATACCTGGATATGTATAAAAGTAAATGAAGGAAGATCCTTTTGCAAATCCCTACCATGGAAATTTTTACAACATCTAACCATAAAAAGTTGTTTTTCCTGGAGCACTAACAAAAATAAATTCACTTACCAAGGAATTTATTTTTCATAAAACCCAGAGACATAAATGTTCCCAAAAGGCTAAAATATCTTTTGCTGAAGTTAGTTTTGAATCCAGAAACATCTCACTGGCTTTCTTAACACAGCAACCATTATCACATTCTCCGTCACTCTCTTCCATCATTTACAAACATGATCTACTGACTACTGTAGATGAGAAGTTTGGTTTATGGAGCTACCAACCCAACTCTCTTTAAGCACACTTAACATCAGAGTTCTGATGGGATCCGGTGCACTAATTCTGATGGGATCTGTGTAATGTGGATTCCTTTACTTCTCCTCTTTTTGGTTTGCTGGGGTCCACACGGTCTTTGTGTGGCCTTCTCTTGTATAGATTGTTGGGGAATTATCTTTTAGGTTACGACTGACCTTACTTGTAGTTCCCGCTTAACTTGTACATTCATTCTACCCACTTTCAAAAAAAAATCAAACTCCCTTTGACATTGCACATCAGATTCACAAAACCTGTTCAGCACATTAGCTTGGTCAGACCATTTTCCTCAAGAAACAAAATCGGTGACTCCAAGTGAACCCGGGCTGAGATGGTGAATGGTGGACCATAGCTGTCTTTGCCTTTGGGATTTACTAGGCACCAGAAGCAACAATTCTCAGCATTTCGGAAATTTTAACCCCCATCCACATATTAGTAGGAGTCCAACTTTCACCATTTTTCTAGCAGATCAATATGGTCTTGGATTCTCTTTGCTTAGTTACAGGCAAACAAGTTACAAAGTCAAGAGAGTCAACACATTCTCTATGCAGGAATTAAGCATAAAATCATTTATATTTTATAGCAGCATTTTCCAGGAGATGAGAAATGCTATGAGATAATGACAATGTCCTCCGTTTTTCAACATGTTAAATATAATTCCACTTCTTCATATAGACAACAAATGCATCAGCTGATTTCTACTGTCATTTGAAAAATAAACGTAAAACACTTACCAGGGTCAGATTCAATAGTACACCAAGACATGTTGTTGATGTTTTATAAACTGCAAAAAATTTTAAGAAATCGAAACATTACTAATTCAATTACGGATATATTTCACCATTGAAAGATGCTTTATTGTAGACAAATAATCGATAGTACGAACTATTCGGCTACTGGAACATGGGAAATTAACAGAGAGGAGGAATTACGTGAAAAGGTGTTCAGATAGGTGCACGAAAACGCTCCCCAGAGTGGGAAACGCGTTTGAAAAACGAAGTCGATTCGCTTTGGAAACACTCGGGAAGCGGCTGGAAAACGGATGTGGAAACGCCGCAATTAAAGGAAGAACGAGGAAGAAGGGATGGAGAGCTCTACGGCAACGTAGTAGCGAGCGGACGGGATCGACGGCGGTGGCAAGCAGTGCAGGCCAGATCGAGGTGGCCGCGCGCAGGTGAGGATGACGAAGGGCTAACTTAGGGTTGGGTTTGAAAAAATACGATATTTTACAAGAAGGCCAGCACGACACCGTGGCATGATGTCATCGTACAAATAATCGAACGACCCTCATAAGAGATCTTCATTAAAATAGATCGGCATTTGACAGAATATTATAGAGATGTCCTACATATGAATTAAATTTTAAATATCTTTTAGAATATATTACGGAGGAAGAGTTGTATAAGTTAATTCTTCAAATGTGAAAACCTCATGGAGAAATACTTGGTGCACACCATCATGTGCACAATAGACATTCATGAGCACACCGAATGGGTGGGCAACTTGTTGAAGATGGCCGGTGACATGTAAAGAAAGAGAGAAATATGTATTGGTGAATCCCTCTCTCGCAAAAGGAGTACTTGTGTGTTATAGTTGGGTGAAAAAACCTCCTCGCATTCCATAGATAGATGTAGTTTCCCGCAATTTCTTAGATCGCAAAGGAACTACACACGAGAGAACAAAACCCTAGCAGGTTGCAGTGGGTGTGTCACACGTCCAAAATCGACAGGAGAAGAAACGTCGCACCATTTACAACTCCACCAAAGTTCTTTTACAGAGAGCACTGAGTGGCGATGAAGACCTACAGCCCTCAAAAGTAAGTGGCATTTGAACTAGGGAATGATTTAAATTATAGAAGAAGGTGAGGACAATGATGATCTAGAGTTGATGCTACTCATTTTTATGTCATAGAAGCACTCTTTCATATCTTCAGAAATTTTATTTTGAAGAAGCACCAAGTTGCATATTGAATGTTGAAATATTATAAGTGCAATAGAACATAAAAAATAGTTGTCATCCTCCCCTCCGGAGTAGTATATCGATGTCTTGAGTATAAGTTACAACTATATATGCGACGGAAATAGTATACATGTTAGGAACTTTCATCATATACTTTATGAAGGGATTGCATATGTTAGTGAAATATGTGTACTATTGCATATAGACATTTTTATTTTTATATAGATGTTTGTCCTTACATATATGTGGACATGTGATTTATAGAATAATTTTACTAATACTAAATTTGTGTTGCTCTTAGATGTAGGTGAGAAAAATGTGTTGAATGTTTTTGTATTGAAGACCTCAATAAAAGAATGATCGTCAAGTGTGAGAGCTTGTCATGGCTATGACCATGTGATGGTATGGAATTCGATCACGCTTGTCACACCTTGCACTTGAGCTTTTATACTTTCTGATTCAGTTAAATTTATTTCAAAAAATTTAGACATATTTTTTCTAGTTGTTAACTATTTTTATTTTATTTTACTTAGTTAGAATTTACCTTTAACAAGAAATAAAATTTTGAGATTTAACTAGGCAAACCTAGAATGATTATGTAATTTTAATCAAAATTGGGTATTTCCTTTAGAAGTCTAAAAATGAGCCCAAGACCTTAAGAGAAAACAATCCTTCTTTTAAATGTGTAAAACGATCATTTGAACTCAAGTCCGCAATCGATTATCAGTTCAAGTCCTTTTGATTATTAGTTCAACCTCTCTATCAATTACAAGGCCAAGTCTGTAAACGATTATTAGTTCAAGTCCTTCCAATTATAAATTCGGCCTCTCTATTGATTATAAGACTAAGCCCCCTATTGAATATAAGATCAAGTCCATAATCGATTATCAGTTCAAGTCCATATCGATTAGCAGAAGAATTATTTATCGATTATCAGTTAAGTTCCACTTCGATTATCAATTCATTACCACTTCGATTATCATATTTTCACTTCGATTATCACTTTGATTATCAGTTATTTTCACATTGATTACCACTTCGATTATTAGTTATTTTCACTTCGATTGTCAATTATTTTCACTCTTATTACCACTTCGATTATCAGTTATTATAACTCTGATGACCAGTTGTGTTCCACTTTGATTATCAGGCTTATCTAGACAATCTTTTGATTAAGCTCAAGGTAGTTTCTTGTGGATCAAAAACCTCATTAAAATAAATAATTCACTACGTAATATAATTCTGGAAAAAAAAAATATCCCTAGTGGAAGGTTACATAAGTCTTAGAATTGAGAAGTTATGATGACTTTTCTCAAGGGTTTAGCAATGTGCTTCTTAAGCTCTTCCAACCTTTGTTAAATCATGTATTTTCCCACCAAATTTGTAGAGAAAAACCTAACCTTCCTATCTGCATGTGAGACAAGTGTCTAAACCACTTAGTTTTCATAATCTAAATAAGATATTGGTCATTTGTAAGTAATGTTATTCTGTAGAAGACTGGTCTTTGGTTGCATGCAATCCTTAGAACCATATCAAAGGAGGAGTAGGTCGACTAGTCTTGAAGTAGGTGTGTTCTTGGAAGCCATACTTCTAAAAGTAGGCATGATCAAACTTTGTTTCTTCTGCTTGTTTAGACTCAATGACCACATTCATGTGCTATGCTAAACCTTGTGCAATTTAATTGTTGTTGGTCTTCCCTTCATCATCTTGAGGACCACTTTGTAGTTCTATAATTCTCTATGTTATGTAAGCGCTTTGTACGTCCAACCTCATTCTTCTCATTGTAAATCCACATCCATGCAAGATTTGAATTGATATGTTAAGCTAGTACTTTTTCTCCAAATGGGGGGTTTAGACTACTTATGGTAGGCATCTTACATGAGTAGTAAGTTGTGATGATAGTTTTCATCCCACTAATTTTCGTGGGTGGTTTGCATCTTACACATTATGTAGGTGGGTTGCATCCTATTTTTGCAGGTGGTTTGTATGAGCATCCCCATGAGAGATTTCCATGATGCCATTCTTTTATGTTTTGAATTTGGATTTCTAACCTTGTCTTTTTTTGTGTAAGCCATGAATTATATGTTCTTAAGTTTGTTATTATTTGAATCTCTTAGTTCTGATTTTTGCCTATTGAGTCCTTTCGACTCATATCTTTGTTTGCTGAAAAATTTTCAGATCCTTCACTCTAAGTCCGTCCAAGTTTCCCTAATAAAAGTTAGTTCCCTTATGTCGCTGCTACTCTGAAGAAAAAGAGAAGAAGAAGTAATTCATCAGCTGATAAGACATCTTCATAATTATTTTCAACCATGGGCATGTACATATTGTTAAAAGAATAACAAACACACTATTGTTATGTATATTTCGAAAGTATGTTATGAACAGAACTAACATATGTATATTTTGTATGATTTTAGTTGTGTGAATAGTCTACTATCTTTCTTCACGTAGTGCAAAAGCAATCCATCCCATTACAAGTGTGTTTGATATTCTTTGTGTGATGGAGTGTGACACCTCTCTGTAGTCAAGACCAGCAGGGGTGTTACAATGCTAACGATACCATGACATGTTGAGCACATGCATACTCATACATGATTAACTTGAGTTTTTACTTAATTATTACATATTGTTCTGATGATGACAAAATACTCTACAATTGACAAAATATTGTATTATCTTGAGAATAACATTAATGGAATTTTTTATCATGGAGTCGAAGTAAAAGTTTCAGAAAGTGTGAAGAATTTATCATGTCTTTGAATCCTTGTGCACATTTCTATGAATTCTATGTTTTTGATGATGTCTCTAGATTCTCATGTTGAATTTTTTTTAAAAGAAAACTATACATAAGTCACAGGTAATGTGAAAATTCAACTAAGTATGAGATCGACTTGCTAATCCATTAGTGTAGAGTCGAAGTCTCACTCTGAGTCAGGATAAGTTGAAGTCTAACATCGATTATGGTTATATATGTTAACACACTGTAGTTCTTTCATAGTTAAGGTTATATACATTCTCAGTGGACAGAAAGAACTCCATAAATATTTTCCTTAGTATTCCTTTTGTCCACTGTACAAATGGATAATATCATATCTCATAATATCGTCCTAGAAGAAAAAGTTGTTTTGCTTTGTTTATGCATGCAAGCATTTATTGCAGTTGTCAACAGTAGCATGCAAGGTATCCTTAAACCAGCAGACTACTGAATGTTGGGCTCAGAAATGTGACGTTACACTCAAGGAAAGACTTCTCAGTCAAAACGTCTATTTCTCAATGGTCAAGATCTTCAAACGGATAGCTGAAGAAGACGACTCTATATATATGCATTCGAAGTCTGAAGCAAAATATATAGAAAAAGATATAAGAAATAGAGACAAGAGAGATCAATACAATAAGCGTGAGATGATCAACACATACTCTCTCATATGCACACTCAAGCCTTCAAATCTGATATGTTCAAGTCTTCTTCTTCAAGTGGACGAGCATTCAAGTTAGATTTTGAAAAGCTCAACTTAAAGTTAGAGAGAGATCAAAGTATCTAGAATATATTTCTCTTTGTATCTCTCTCTCTCTATCAGTGTGCTCATCTCTTGAGCAACACCTTTGTAAAGAAGCAATGCTGGTAAAATTGGCAGGGGGTTTGTAATATGTGTTTTCCCCTTTTGAAGAAGGGAAGGTCTGCTTGGGTAGGCAGTTCTATACCCCCCTCAGAGAAGGGAAGACTTGCTGGGAGCAAGTGTTGTATACCCCTCAGAGAAGGGAAGACTTGTTAGGAGCAAGTGGTGTATGCCCCTCGGAGAAGGGAAGATCGGGATTGATGTTTTAGTAGAAAATCCCAAGAGTTTGCTTGGGGACTGGACGTAGGACTCCTTTGGAGAAGAGATTCGAACCAGGATAAATCTCTTGCCTCTTTGTGTGATTAATTTCGCTTATTATTCCTTTTTACACACAACACTAATCACTAACCTTTATTTTAGTAGTTAGTCTCATCTATTTTTAGATCTAAAGACTCTCAAAAGAGAAGTGCAAGAAAGTCCTATTCACCCCCCTCTAGGACATCTTAGCGCCATCCGATCCAACATGACATTCTATAATACCTATGTGAGGAATGCAGGGTTCAACACAAGTGTGATTTGAGTAAATAGAATGATGGAAAATATGATTACTAACATTTAGTTTGTTGAAGGATGAATAGTCAAGGAGGAAGGCCAAAGTAAAATATATACATAAGGACTCCCCAAAGATAGTATACTGACCTAATTAGCTAATTTGCCCAACAACCCGTCCTAGTCGATAGACTTCCTAGGAAGGTCATCCATCTTAGGACTTCTCCCAACTGAGCATACTTAGCTTCAGAGTTTCTTTTTATGTCTGAGCTCTGAAAATGACTAGTCGGAGATGTTGATAATGTTGGGAATCACCACAAAGTATCACATGCGCAATAGAATGAGATTTAAGATAATAACAATTCCCACACACCAAGATATCAGATCAGGATGATGGTCGGTAGCAAGAAACCTACGTGCATACAAGGTTACGACACTTTCTCACCTTGGAGAGCTCGTATATTTGTAGAAGCGCAGAATCTGGCTCATCGGGTTGAAAGAGCTCTCACGAACTCCTCTCTAGTAAAGTCCACAAGACGAAGATTGGCAATGATGCTCCTCCTTACGACGATGTCTCTTCTCGACTTGTGACATGCTCCTCTGTGTGCACCTCCAAGGTGAATTAGTAGCGTGGAAGCAATAACAGGGGCAAGGAGCAAGGAGGGGGTGGCCCTCTTGCTCTCCTCTCATACAAGAGAGAGTTGTTGGAGAGAAATGGGAAGGTGAAGGAAGGAGGGGTCTCTCCAAAAGCTCTAGCCTATGAGTGTTTGGAGAGTCCTTTCTATCTATAAAGAGCCCCACAAGCCCATATTGGATCCTCTAACCCATAGACCCAACAACACTTGCATCCCCATCCAATGGGTCTGTGAAACCGGATTAAGAACTGCCTATATCCACTTGGCGACAAGGTATTGTGTTGCCAAGACCATCTTGGCAACTAGATCATTTGCCGCTAGCATATTCTTGGGGACACTCAATTATGTCGCGAGAAAGCCTGCGACAAGATTAATTGTCGCTAAGCACACTCACTCATGTCACCAAAAGTCCTTATAACAAAATTCATTAATTGTTGTCAGGACTCTACAATGCATGCAATCCAAACAGGTCTAAGGAAGGTTTATTGGATACCTCTTATCTAATCCTATATTCATCATGTCATACACATATTGTGTGTGACCCTCTAGGCTCAATATCGAGTTGGACGTGAGTTGCACCTGTCAAAACTCCTTCTGACTTAGTAAATTATTATCTCTATAATAATTCACTCAACTCATCAAGTGTGAACGTACTAGGCCACTACATCATAGTCCCTAGACAGTACAGGGAATCTAATCCATTGGACCTTTCTACCCTCAATTACCGTATATCCATCATCCCTCATCCAACTAATATCTTAGAAAACCATATATAAGGTATGGTGCAGTCAGGCCTATACAGAATCTTTTGAGTCTCACTCTTATCAGATTCTCCTAGAGAACCCCTTCTCTCTCAATCTGATTAACCTTGGTGAAGGATTTGCCTGAGAAAGACCACACAGGATATACCTCTCATGATACCGAGAGTGGGTGTTCCTTTATTGGCACTCAATTGCCTTATAAGGTTAGCTGCCACTCCCAATAGTCAATTGTATAGGATCTAGAACTGCTAGACCTATAAATCCAATATCAAAGAATGAAGTACTCAAACAAGACATCTTTGGTTCCTTAAGTCTAAGGATCATATACATTCTGGGACTACAGAATCACTGTATGATAATGAGGTATCATTAACCATCTAGCATTCTGTAAGCAGATCATTCAGTGAACTCATTCTCCAATGAGCATCTACATTATACCCCTAGTGTCTCCACACAAATAGTTATAAAACTAGGTGCCTCCATCACATGGATAGGTATACAACACATCGATCTGTTTGGTTATCTCGATGTCCTTCTTAAGTAGCCTATGAGCATGAATATTTAAGATTTATGTTTAAAAAGGATAGGTCTCATTATAATAATCTCCATCCTCATTGCACAGATCTATAGACATCACAATATATATCACATCACGATGCTGTTAACGTATAGTGATAAACTGCCATTATGATATTACAAAATGAGATTTCTACATTATTACAAGTGCCATCACACTATTGATTTGGCTTGCAGGGCATTCATAACTAGCAAGCTTCCACTTGACTTAAAGCCAATCACCTATGTGTATGATCCCCATCAGACCTTAGTGTTGCTCAAAAACAATTTGAGTTGGCGCTTTGTTAGTGGATTTGTTGTGTTATCCTTGGATGGAACTCTTTCCACTACTACATCACCACGAGTCATGATCTCTCTAATCAAGTTGAACATCCTCAGAATGTGCATCGACTTCTGATGAGACCTGAATTCCCTTGTTTGAGCAATCCCCCCTATTGTTGTCACAAAACAATGGACACAACTCTTCATTGTCTGGCACAACTCCTAAATCTATAATGAATTTCTTCATCCATACCGCTTCTTTTTACTGCTTCTACTATAACAATATACTCTATCTCGGTGATCAAGTTAGCAGTAGTCACTTGCTTGGAGCTCTTCCAATTTACTATTATTGCTCCATTCAGGGTAAACACATATCCTAAGTTAGACTTGGAATCATTGATATAGAATCGGAAACTCAAGTCTATGTAGCCTTCAACCTTAAGACTATCTCTGTCATATATTAATAAAAGATCATTAGTCCTTCTCAAGTACTTAAGGATGCACTTTGCTGCCTTCCAGTGTTCCAAACCTGGATCCGCCTAATATCTACTCATAATACTTAGAGTATTTGTTATATCAGGCCTAGTACATAGCATAATATACATGATATACTCTATTGCAGAGGTATAGAGTACTCTATCCATGTCTACCCTTTCTTCTGGAGTGTTTGAGACATACTTCTAAAGCGTGAAAGCCCATATCTCATCAATATTAGACCTCTCTTGGAATATTCCATGCCAAACCTTTTGACAATGGTGTCTATGTACTTGCATTGGGACAAGACAAGCATCTTCTTGGATCTATCTCTATATATCTGGATTCCCAAAATGTAGGATGCTTCCATAAAGTCCTTCATGGATAAGTTCTTTGGTAACCAAACCTTCACTATAGATAACATTCCAATACCATTACCAATGATCAGGATGTCATCCGCATATAGCACTAAGAAGGTGATAGCGCACCCACTTACCTTCCTATACACACATGGCTTATTTTCATTGTTAACAAAGTCATAAGATCTGATGGCCTCATCAAATCCTATATTCCAACTTTGGGAAGCTTGCTTTAGTTCATAAAGGACCTAAGCAACCTGCACACCTTATCTGAACTCTCCTTAGACATGAATTCCTTGGGTTGTATCATATACACATCTTCCTCGAGGTTGTCATTGAGGAATGCAGTTTCACATCCATTTGTCAAATCTCATAATCATACTGTGCTGTAGTGGCTAATAAAATTCTGATGGACTTCAGCATGGCCACGGGCGAGAAGGTCTTGTCATAGTCAACACCTTGTCTTTGACGATATCCTTTAGCCACTAGACTTTCCTTATAGGTCTCTATCTTTCCATATACTTCATCTTCTTCTTAAAGATGCATTTGTATCCAATAGGAACGATACCCTCAGATGAATCAACTAGGTCTCAAACCTCATTGGATTACATGGAGTCCATCTTGAAATTCATGGCCTCTTGCCACTTCCTAGAGTTTATACTCGTAATAGCCTCCTCGTTGGTTTAAGGATCCATATCCTTGGAGTCATGTCCCTTGATATGTCCCACATATCATACATGAGGGATAGGTACTCTACTCGACCTATGCAAAGTTAGATCTTGTGGGATAGTTACCTAAACAGACTCTTCCTACGAAATGGTACTTGAGCTAGGTTATCCAACGTCGCTCAATTCTACCACACTCCCACTATTTTCACCAAGAATGTGCTCCTTCTCAAGAAACACTACCCTCCTAGAAACAAAGACCTTATAGTCCTCAAGGTGATAGAAATAATACCCACAAGTTTTTTTGGGGTATCCTACGAAGATGCATAGTTCCTTCCTCGATTCCAACTTATCGGGATCATGTCTCTTAACATGGGCAAGACAGCCCCAAATCTTAAGAAACTTAGGATAGGGTTTCTTCCCTTTCCATGTCTTATATTGAGTGGACATAATCTCTTTAGTTGGTATTCTATTCAGAAGGTAAGCTGTAGTTTCCAAGCTATATTCCTAGAAAGACATGGGTAGGTCAGTAAAACTCATCATAGACCGCACCATGTCCAACAACATGAGGTTCCTCCTTTTCGATACATTATTAAGCTAAGGTGTATGAGGAGGGGTCCATTGGGATAGGATCCCATGGTCCTTGAGGAATTATGTGAGCTCTATACTCAAGTATTCTCCTCCTAGATCCGATTGAAGAGTCTTGATACTCTTTCCAATATGTTTCTCCACTTCATTCTTATATTATCTAAATTTCTTAAAGGCCTTAAACTTGTACTTCATTAAGTACCTATGTCCATACCTTAAGTAGCCATCAGTGAATGAAAAGAAGTAGGAATATTCACCTCTAGCTTGTGTAGACATAGGTCCACATACACTAGTGAGTATGAGTTCTAGCAACTCAAAGGCTCTCTCTTAGTTTCTTTAAAGGAGAGTTGGTCAATTTCCCTTTAAGGCAAGATTCACAAGTTACATATGATTCATAATAAAATGGATCTAAGTATCCATCCTTCAGCAACCTTTCAATTCTTCCTTCATAGATATGATCTAGCCTACAGTGCCATAAGTAAGCATCATTCATCTCTTCTTTCTTCCTCTTAGAGACACCATGAATGTTCATGACATGTGGAGCAACATCTAAGATAAGCAAACCATTTATCAAAATTCATCTACTAATGATCTTATCATTCAAAAACATAGAACAACCATTGTTCTCAGAAAGAAATTTGTATCCCACTTGGTGCAAACATGAAACAGAGATAATGTTCTTGATGATAGAGGGTACAAAATAACAATATTCAACTGTCACGTCTCGAGAATTACGTAGCAGATATTATTAATTAATTCGAGTCGATATTTCGAGACGTGGACAGTCTGCAAATAAGCCTCTAGCTAGCACGCACTAAATGTGTATCAACACAACATCATAATAGGGCCCAAATGTGAACTCAATTATAAATTGTATTCAAATCTCATATTTGCCTCAGATAAACTAATACAGAACTAAGACTCAATAAAAGCAAAAGTACATACTACCTCACTTCCTACTACATTGTTCTAACACTCAAAATAAACTAACTATAGATAGACTCATGTTTGGAACGTTCTTCACTCGGACGCATTCCCATCCTCGACTTGCTCTTCCTCTTGCACTTCATGGTCACCTAGATTGGGTAAAAGTAGGGAATGAGCAAACTAGCCCAGTAGGATTTATATCTCAATGTGCGGGCAATGATATAAGTGATTAACATTTTAGAACTATGCAAGTATGATGAATGATATGCAAGTACGAATAAAACACGTTAAAACATGATATATAAAACAAGCTAGAGAGAGAGATCATGATAGAACAAGATTGATGAACAAGATGACAAGAGAGAACTAGAAATAGATCACTTTGTACAAGCACGCAAGATATCATGTAAATTGCAATAAATGCAGGATGGCCATATCACGCAAGCAAGCAAGCAAGAATGTACGAGCACGATCAAGTAACACTAATCCGGCACGTAGACACTAATGTACACCGAGAAAAGATCCATCAAGAATGTACACTAGGTCACGTGTATGTGGTATTGTATCTATCATTCAACACGCACACACGATTTTCCCAGCGCAGATGCAACGCCAGTAATCATTATACCCCATGGTTAACAGTATATCTATGACTCGCCGTCATTGGGGCTAGATTGGAGCCCTTGGACACACGCCGTGCCCTGTCAGCATCTCACTTAAATTTTTAAATGTAGATACACACAGTCATTTATAATGGCCAATGAGAGTTTCAATAAGTAAGCATGTGTAATGTCATGTTCATGATGATGAGGAGAACAAGTAGTAAGTAATGGAACAGTAATGGAACATGATTCACGAGTACAATGGTCAAGAGATAAATTCGGCAGCATAACGATACGATTTATACTTTCGTTCAATCTTTACATTAATGGCTTTAGTCCAGTTTGTAAGTCTCACTCACGAGAACAAGAAGAGAAAGGAAGTGCATACTATCTCCAGGGAACTTCAATGGTACAACCAACTCGTCGGCCATGTGGGAATCCATGGTCAGAGGAAATTTACGGAGGCCTTGGTGAAAAGGTCGCTAGTCTACCGATTCGGAATGACCGGTAGAAAGTTTCCAATTTCCCAACAAAAGGCTACCTAACAGTGCTAGTGTGTAGTGCGGTACGCGTGTCTCAATTCTCAAACCATCGGTCTCAAACTCGCAGGAAGCACTTGACAAGATAACATGGAATAAAACTATGCACTTTAACTAATCATGGTTTGCAAGATTTTATGATAACCATTATCATTTAAACGTGGAAGAACAGTAGGAAGATTAAATCACAAGTAGCACGAATGGATCATAACATTTAAGGAGCACTTAGAATAGCATTCATGTAATTAAAGCTTTTTAAATGGGTTAATCACCTTAAGCCATTAAACAACAATCATGTAATGATCAGACCCAAGATAGGTAACTTACACAGCAAATATCACATTTATACAGACCTCGGGTATATGCGGAAAACTTTGTAAGAAAACACGTGGTTTCCGGTAAAAATCCTAAGATCACGACATAGCCATATAAGGAAGGCGACAGGTCGGGCCCAGAAGGCGACACAGGGGTGGTGAGCATCGCGACAGGGTCGTCAGATCAGGTAGCCGGATAGCGACGGAACGCATGTCGCCTTGAGAAGGCGACAAGGGGTATGTCGCAATCAACCCTCTGAAAGCGACAATTCAACACAAAAGTGTCTCCAGCAGGCAAGCACAGGTTGACTTCTCCAACAACAACAACAACAACATTTGCACCGTTTCCCATCCTTAAGTTGACCTTACCCTTTGCCAATCTTTCATGCCTTGCTAGAACCTACAACAAATTGCATATATGAGATGCACATCTGACATCTAGTACCCATGCATTATCATAATTTTTTGACAAATGGAGATCAATCATCAACAAACCTGAAGCTTCTTTAAACTTCTGCTTTGCCTTTTCTACAAGGTATTCCTTGTAGTTCCTCTTCTAATGTTTGTCCTTCCCGTAGTAGAAACACTATCCTTGTCCTTAGTTGGCTCTTTCTTGTCAACCTTTGCCTTGCTCGGCTTCTTGTCCTTGCCCTTACCCTTCTTGTTGGTCTCACTAACATGGAGAACTAGTTTCTCCTTCATGATAAAACCCTCAACCTCCCTCAACATATTGAGGAGCTCAAGGAGGGTTTCCTCTATCTTATTTATATTGAAGTTCATAATGAACAATGAGAAAAGAGTATGGAAGGGATTAAAGTGTAAGGTCCATGCACAGGTCATCCTTTAGGACACATCCCAGATGTGAGCTTTGGGCCTTTATTGGGCCTTAGTGGCCTTTGTGCAGTGTTGTGGTAGATGGTAGGATCGACTGCTGTTAACCTGAGGTTGGCAGCAGCCTAGGGTGCCGTCCAGAGGATCTTGATGGTAGGGTAGATTTCTGTCTACCCCAGTTAGCGATGACCGATGTTGTCATTAACCCTGAGTTTCTAGTGGTTTATGTTTGTGAACTTTATAGCGGTTGATGTTGCTGTCAAGTTAGGGCAGTTCAGGTTGACTATCATGCCCCCAATTTATTTAAAATAATGGGAGAATAAATTCAGAGATGCAACGATCAAACGAGTATTTAAAAATCAGAGACACTTGGCCAAATTCGAGTAGGGCCCAATTGCATAGGCAGTTGGGTCGATAGCCAATACTCGGTTGTCGATAAACAAGCCTTATCAAGTGCCGCTGGAGGTTTTAAACAGGATATTAAGAGCTCAATTGGAGATAAGGACATTTAATTCAATTTATTATCATAAAAACCCAATTATTAAATCCATACAATGGCTATGATTCACAAGGCCAAACATAGGGCCTATTTTTTAACTACACAAAAGCCTTAAAAGGGGAAATTTACTACACATCAAAAGACCATATTCCACTTTTTCAAAGGATTTGGAACACTCATTCACTCTTGCTCGCCCCATTCCATCTCCAAGGGTTCATCTTCACTACTGAAAATATTAAGCAAATTAATGAGCTTATGCCCAACAAGATTTACATCTCAATATGTGGGCAAAATATAAATGATTAATGCATTATCAAGAAAAATTCCAAGAAGTATTAGGAAAGCAACTGATGTAACAGTAACCTGGTTATGAGACAGATCAAGGGTAACAAATTGGTGGGATTCCTAATGATTCAAAATTCTAATTGATGACAAACAATGGCAGGAAATTTCAAAATAGATGCATATCAAAGGAACATGTATAAGAAATGGCCATCCTTCAAGGATTTCAGATCATAACAAATCAAATGAACAAATAACGAGATTGACCATATTTCAGAAATTCAAAACTTATACACCACAATGAATAGATACCAATATTGGCCATGTTTCAGATAAACACATATACAAATGATCAACATATCTTATCATGAAGACACTTTCAAATCTTGCATATCATATCAATGTCATGCCACCACCACAAGTCCATACTCATGCAATTAATAAATACGTTGGGGTGCTCATCTCCAAGACCAGACAGAGCCCTTTATTTGCACGGGCATGGGTCAGTGGGCCGAAGTCCCAAATAGTGCCAGATAACAGAACATATTATGGCCACTGAATTCCAAAAGATAAATACATGGTAGGATAGTGTATAGGTTCAGAAGTGCCCTAATGAATCAAGGATAACAAGGGTACAAATTCTAAGAATGTGAATAGAGAGCACAATAAAACAACTATTGGGATCAAGTCATGTAGCAAGTAAGTAGAATAATACTAATAAGAGTTTCACATTTCCATAACAAGCAAAATTTTTAAAGTAGAGTTTTTAATTATGTGTTGGGAAGTTCAAATCAAAGAATCTAGTGCAAATAGAATAATCTTAGTGTTAATGTGACGGCCCTAGATATTTATGCCCAATAAGGCTCCATATCCAGATCCGTCTCCTGCGAACGGACCGAAGTCTCGAAAGGGATAGCTCACTCAAGTATCCAGTAAGAACATAAAAGACAACTACACAGTATAAAACACAAGAAAGTACATGTGCTCATATCTGCATATAACAATTTACAACTGTCCCGTTACATTATTACATGTCCAATTAAAAAGTACAACTATTTCGGGCATACCCCGAGGGAGCACAGGCTCACACAACACTAACTACTACACTACTGCTGGTGGTACAAGTCTGCCACAACGTCTCCACAAATCGAACCAACGGTAAGTCCTGAAAAGAACTGTAGGGGAGTGAGCCTCAACAAGTCACAGCAGTAGGGCCACCCAGAAACCACAACAACTACAGAAGGGACCTCAACCTCAAAGGATCTCACTGGCCACACAGATAGTCAAACACATTCAACTTACTTTAACCAGGATTAATCAATAATTAATATAAACATATCACTTATCATAAACCACGAAAGGTAAAAGAGAACAACTGGACTAGCATAACACTACTAGTCCGCCCCACCACTAAGAATACCTCAACCTTGAGCCTCACTGGCAGACCACTGCCCAGGCTCCAAGTTTCACAGGCAAACCATTGCCTCGGCTACAAGCCTCACAGGCAAATTACCCACGCCGAGTAACCGAATTGGCATTGACTTGCCAAGTCCAGCACATATTGGAGCCACAATTGGAAACGTACTTTAACCAAAGTATACAACACGTGTGGAAGGTCACCTCACGACCTCCACGCACCTATACACAAACACCGGTTCATTACAACACTTGGAGAGTTGGTACACAATGTACCACAACACAAAGCCAACCCCTAAGGGGTACAGATACCTATTATCACTAGGTACCAATACTGAAAACACAAGCGCAGGGGTAACAGGACTGCTAACCAGAAGCTAGTCCGCCATACCTTAAAATCATAACACAACGGAAAGCTACCCTTACAAGGGTATATCACAACAAGTGGAGGGTCCTACAACACGACCTCCACAAAACACAGTTCCACGTCAATACCAAAAAAGACTGGTATACAATGTACCAAGAGAAACAAATACCCACAAAGGGTACAGGTACCTACTACCACGAGGTACCACCACAAAGTCTCAGAACAACGGTGCTAACGACGGAGCACACCACAAACCAGTGAGTCTCCGCTCACCAACCACAACTACAACCGTTGCCGACACCAGAGCACACCTTAGTGAGGAGCCTCAAACACGAGTAACAACATAAAAGCCACAATTGGTAGTAAAGCACGAGTCGGAAGGAACGATGCCACCACACGGGAAATACTAACTGACACTGATCAGGCCAGTATCCAACCCGGACAACATAACACAAGAACTACCTCTCAGTCTCGTAGCCATGGACCTCAGTCCAGCTACGGCTCCACAAACTTACAAGTCAAGCAACTAACTGTGGAGACTAACAACACCACCACCTGCAGTCACACACCCTGCAGGCCCATGCCTGGCACCTTTAGGGACTCTGGCCTAAGCTCCCTAAAGTGAGGCACTGGAAAACAGGACTAGCTGGGGACCAGTGTCGACTACTGGTGTCCGCACCCCCAACTACGAGCGTGCTACAAGCGACCAAACACAAGTTCTCACAAGTCGTTGTCCGACTGTCGTCTTTCCCTCAGCCGGACGTACAACTCAAACACATGAGTGAGGGTGTCCAGGAAGACGACACAGACCTCGACGGTACCACACTGTACCGGGACAAACCCCGGGCACAACAAACACAACGTGCCTGGCTCACAAAGAACCTGGGATACCCGACTAGAGAGGCATTTCGGAATAGGCGCCAGACCACCACACTCGGCAATACACAAACCACAATACTTACATGTTTATTACAAACCATGATACACGTGTGAGGAGTAGCTTGTCCTGGTCACTCGTGACCTACAAGCTAGCCTACACTAACACATATATGAACCATATTATAGTAACACTATAGTCTATCATCGCCACCTCGTGACCTCCGTGGCAACACCCACCACTTAACACATAAATCAGTATAATATTCTTTGAAGACAACAACAGACCAGGGCTAGGTCCACACATGACCTTCACTACCCAATCACCTCAGAGTACTACACAAACTATATTACAATAATCATAACGACGACCACTAGCCATGCACACACATGCATGACACACAAATCATGGAAACACCACAATGTCACGGCTAGGTTCACACAGGAACCTCACTGCCCAATTACTACGACAAATCATAAGAATTACATTACGACAATGCGTGTGCCATACACACACCCAAGCCACGTAATACATGCCCAGCTCGTGAGCAATACGCTCCATGAGCATAACAAGTGCACTGGCTCTACCTGTCATTGCCATGCACAACAACTACCACTAACCGGATATTCAAAATACAGAAAGCATACATAACGGGACCTCTCAGCTGAGGTCGCGACATGGGGATGTGTCGCCTTCAAAACGCGACGCCCCGACTTGTCGCGACCTTGTCGCGACGGCAAGGTCTGTTGCCTTCACAGGCGCAAACCCTAATCCGGGAGAAACTCCACGGATCACCATTCCAAACCATTCAAAACATGATTAATTCTCATTTTTCATGCTTTAATGGATACCCTAGCATGGTATCTAATGTTCTTTAAGCTTTAAACGAATCAAATCCACACCATAAGCAATCCACACAATCAAACGAGGTGGAAACACCCTACCTTCGCGAAAAACGCGAAAACTGGAGATCCCTCGGCGTTTCCCCCACTCCACACGACGTCCTCGCGGCGAGAACACGCCCCACGCACCTCCAGAACCTCGAACCGCTCGGAGGAACCCCGCAGCAGCTCCCCCTGGCCGAGCAGAGCTTGCGAAAGCTCTGTTCGTCTAGGGTTCTTAAAAACAGCACAACGGTTAAGATCGCGACATGCACCTCCGTCGCGTCCTGATCATGACCTGGGTGACCGTCGCCTTCACAAGGCCGATGTCAGCTGACTGCCCAGTGAGCAACACGCGGCAGCCATGCAGACGACGTCCACCAAACAGCGGTAACAGAACGCGACCCCAAGGGCCGTCGCGTTCAGAACGCGACGCACACCCCTGTCGCGTTCACAGGCAGAAAACCTGTGAGCGCTTTGGGCCTAACCTGGCAGCCCACCAAGCCTCACAACGCGCGCAAACACCTGAAACACTCACTAATAGGCCACACATTGGCCACCAAACCTGCTAAACCTGGATCCACGGGGATCCAAAAAATGCGCGACGTTATATTATTATCACCTAAAAAGAAATGTCGTCCTCGACATACAAAGCAAATCACAACAAACCGATTATCACCTAAAAAGAAACAAAACTGTATATAGAGCAAGTAGGATACGCTTCCTTTGTATCTTCCTCTTTAATCATCTGCAATGACTGATCCATCTGTTCATTCCCATGTTTGTTCTGTCTTTCCTTTCTTTTCAATTCATTCCACAACTGCCTTATTTTGTAATTTCAATCTTCTATTTCCTTATCTTTTATCTGTAGGCGATTCTACCTTGCTGGTGGCGCTTTATCTCCTTGGACTGAACCTGCTTTCACATTTTTCCGGCTGTGTTTGCAACCTTTCTTTCGGGACCGCTTTACCTTTCTCGAGTATCTTACACTGTAATAGTTTACCATGCTATAATCTTTCCAAATTCTTGAATTTTCCGGTGCCATTTTCTTTTTCTATTTATCATTGCTTACTGTTACCCTGCCTTATCTGTATTTACATTCGCAACTGTCATTTTTTTTTTCAAAGAAAACCAATCACCATCTTTGAATTTCCTGCCCTTTTCATATTATTCTACCCATACCGCTTTAAATCATTCTGATTAAAACCATAATACCTCTATTCCTTTATTCGCTACACAAAACTTTATACTTCCTTTCTCCTTATGCAAGCACCTTGAACAATATGTGAATATTAATCTTTCTTGCTTCTGCTTCCGCTGCGCTACTCTGATCACACTGAACACTTTTGCAAATATTCCACAATTTCTGTTCTCATTATTACTTTCAATTACTTTCTTCTGGCTTCAACTGAATTCATTTCTAACTTTTAACTGCTTCTCAAATCATCTATTCAATTTTCATGCTGAAAATATTACGTAATTTCTGACCTGCCAAACTGCTATTGACATGTTGTACTCTTCATATACCTTTCTTACTTTACTGACATTCTCTGGCTAATCTCATAATCTTGTTGCATAACCTTTCCAAATATTCTTTAATTAGTCTGTTCCTGCTCCTCCTGCATGAACTCTGGAATATCTTCATACAGTCCATTTCTGCTCTATTGAATCATTTCTTTGCACCGATATGCAAACTCTAACTGACATTTCCTAACTCATCTGATCTTATTCACTTCATCATTTGCTAAATTCTTCTTTTCTCTGATCTATATTTCTTTTTTATCTAAATTGCCATCATTCTAATCATTACATCTTTTCCGCAAAATACTTCTCTTATTCATTATGCTGCCTGGCTAATCTTGTTGTACCGTTCATACTATAAATCTTTCTGGTATCTAATCATCTTGCTTTAAAATACAACCAATCTCTTTAAATGCAACAACTTGCTCTGTCTGCTTCCCTTATTCCATTAAATACTCTTTTCTCAAATAACATAAATATCACAATCTGCCTTGCTGTTTTTCTCAACTCAATATTTATTAACTGCTTCTCCATTAATGTGCTTCTTTCTATTCTATTTCACTTGCCTTAAACTCATTCCAATATACTTAACTTTAATTTTGATTTTCCTCAAACTGCTCATAGTTACTAACTTTCACTTCTCTTATCTTTAGCATAGTAATCTTAATAACCCTCTCTGAAGAATTTCCTTATAATATGCCATTCACCAACTAAATATTTTTCTTATGTGATTCTTAGAATATCTCTTTGCACACTGGTTCTTACTTTTCTCTCTTCTCTTTATTCAACTGATCCTTTCTGTACATATTTATACAAATCCTCATATCAAACTTCATATTACCACCATTATTCATAACAACACTTTTTTTTTCAAATTTCTAATCTCAGCATGTTTAATCTATTTGCCATAAACCACTGCTCCCTCTATACCGTATTTTTTTTTTCTAACTGATCTACCTTACTTAATCATGCCAAATTTTTCAAAACACAAACCACATTCTCATTCATACTATTTCTTGATATCATCTGACTCTAGATCTCTAATGCCACAATACCTCTGCTGAGGTTCTCAACTATATTTTGCATATTTAATCACTTCTAACATACACACTGACCTGTTCCTCATTACCTTGTTACTATATACCTGTCTCTGCTAATGTAACACCCCGACGCAAATATCGGAGCGAGATTACAGTTATTAAATAGTACAGAGCGAGAAATAAATGCAAACCATTGCACAATGGAATAATACCAAATAAAATCCAATTTCATTGTTAATCCCTCAAACTTTATAGACTAACTATTACATCAACGTATCAGAGCCAAAACTAGGGCCCAGAGTACTTTATTCAAACCAAACTATTACATAATGACTAACTGACTCACTAACTCATAACTATACTAATAGACTGTTACTAGATAGCACTGGTTGCAGAAAGGTCACTCCTGAGTCTCCTCATCGGTCCCATCCTCGTGAGTGTGGTCATGATCCGACTCGCCTGAAACACATTAAATAAATACGTAGGATGAGCAAATATCGCCCAGTAGGACTTAATATCTCATGAACACAAGCATGTTTTAAATAGTTAATGTCCTAATGGCAGGCTAACTAGAGAGTAAAGTCAGGTAGAGCATGTCATGATAACAAGAGAACAATAGCAACTGGCACAGGGAAAATAGTACAACGAGAACAACAATAGAATGGCCATGTAATGTTATAACATGTAAATTGCACAACGGTGCACTAGTAACGATCACGCTTGCACTTGTAGAGATAGTACTTTGATTGTCATAGATTAATCTAGATAGTAAACTGGCACTGGATGCATGCCCTAACACATCCTTGATCATTTTAACTCCCATGGGTACTGGCACTTTTCGGGCGCTCCTCTCAGGACCTGATCGGGCCCTATTGCGCTGACATTAGTCATTTCTTTATCTTTAGACAATCACAAGAATGGCAATAGAGTACCAAGAAATATATGAGAGTACTAGACGAGATAGACGAGAGTGTAGAGAGAACGTGAACAGATGAGAGAATATAGATAGTAGATGAGATAGGGACATTCCGTAAAACAACGTAAACACACGATAGTAACGGTTGCACGACACACCTCTGTGGGCCAGCAATCTGGTAGAAGTCACCACCGCCCACTAGCCGTGCTGTGTACACAGGCTAGATGGTCCGGTGTGATCAAAAGATGAGGAAAGAACACACTAAGGCCATGGATCGTACTGATCCCTAATGTGTAACGGGTTTTGGGGTACAACCAGCTCGTTGACTAAGGACGTACGCCAAAGCCAAGAAGACTTACGGAGGCCTTGACAAGAATTCCCTAGTCCAGTCGAGAGTATTCCTGATGGAGAGGTAGTCCAAGTCAAGAGAAAGTGTATAGAAACGAGTTCATCGTGCCTCGAGTGCTCGAAGGCCGAGGGAAGCGGTAACGGTGTATGAATCACGCAATTAAAACGAAGACAAGTCCATTAAAACAATTATGATATTAAGTAAATAATTAACTCAATTACCAGATATATTATTGAGCAATTTAACAAGGTTTCATGGCAATCATTCATGTATAGTGTGTGCATGTGTAAGATAATCACGAGAGCAAGATTGATCGTGCACACATCTTTTATTTGATTAAAAACAGGTGAATAATACTCAACATTCATTAGCATGTCGTTACTACATGATTTGGGTTTAGCAGGGATTAAATGGGGTAATTAGCAAGGTTATACAAGTAAATCAGGGTTTGGGCTGCTCTGTTAAGGTCGCGACGTAGGGTTAGGTCGCGTTCAGGTCGCAACATAGAGTCGGGTCGCGATCAGGTCAAGTCGCGACAGGGTTCCTTGTCGCATTCAAGTCGCGGCGCGGTGTCCGGTCGCGTTCTGCTGAACTGGGCGCCAGAGTGAACCGGGGGGCAGGTCGCGACGCGTCGATCCGCCGCGTTCATAACGTGTCGAACCCCGGTGTCGCGACCCCTCTGAGATCGCTGCGTATCGTGCCGTCACGACCTCAGGAGGTGGCCCGAGCCCAGAAAAGAGGGATTTGCCCTTTTTCCAGGTGGGTCTGCCTGACACATAGCTATTCAAAATTCGATAATAAATCGTATAGAGGTCCAAAAAGCATGAAACCAGTTTTAAACGAAAGTAGACATATAGATCTATCAAATACACGATTAATTTGAAATAGACAAGGTATAGACATGCTGTGATTAGGTTACATTTTAGTGACCTAAACAAGCACAGTCAAGATTCAACGAATTAATTAGAGATGGATACACAATGAAATTTAGGCAAACTAGGGCGTTTGAAAGCTAACATGAAGTAGTATTTATGAGAATTTTCTCATGGCATGAAGTCAAGCATACACGAGTTCACAAGCAAACATGAAGGGTCAGGTGCATGGATCTAACAGGGATTCAAAGAATTAATTCTCCCTCATGGGAGATCGAAATAGAGCAAAACGAAAGGGCTTTTGCTCGGGATCATGAACTCTTCCTAGGGTAATTTTTACATGAATTTGGCTTGAGATTGTCTACCTTTCACGCAGTTCAAATCCTAGGGTTGTAAGACGAGAGAAAAGTAAGAATCCTCCTTCTTCTCTAAGCTCCTCGTCCTTAGCCTTCTCCCCTGGTGCTCCAGAGTTCCAACAACGTGCTATGGGGTTGCTATGGCCGAATTAGAGTGTTTTGTTTGCCAATTAGAGTCCTAAACCTTCCAAGACTCCTCCTTTCCTTCAAACTCAGAATTTCCTTATTTATCTTCCTACTTTCTCTCATTTATCCACCTAATAAGGCTAGGAATAGATCTAATTTCGTGGGTAGAGGGTTAAGGTAAGTATAGGACTCCTTTTTAGGATATATATGGGTTATTTAGTATTTATCTTAAACCCCTATTCATTTATTTAATTAATTAGGTACGAATTTAACCTAATTACCTCTCATCCCATGATGGGCTCTCCTCTTTTGGGCCCAATAAACCATGTTAGGACCGTTAGCACAACCCATTGCTAATTTAGCTTGATGGGCTTTGATTTAAATCATTCTATTTCTATTTATTCCCCTTTTTATTCAATTAAATATACTTTCCTCATTTATTGAAAATAAAATTTTATTTTTCTGGATTTTAAAAATCAATGTTGCTACATCCTCCCCCTCTTAAAAAGAATTTGGTCCCCAAATTCATAGAATCGTAAGAGGAAGAATGACTTACTGAATAATTCTGGGTAATTCCGGCGCATTGTGGCTTCGGGCTCCCACGTGGCTTCTTCAACTTCGTGATTTCTCCACAATATCTTAACCACGGGTATAGATTGATTCCGAAGCTGTTGCATCTTCTTATCCAAGATCTTCACTGGCCTTTCTTCATAGGTCATGTCTTTGTTTAGTACGATATCATCATAGCTGATTACGTGTGACGGATCATACACATACTTCCTCAGCATAGACACATGGAACACATTGTGCACTGTTGCGAACTGGGGAGGTAGTGCTAGTCGGTACGCCACCTCTCCAACTCTATCCAATACTTCGAATGGACCTATGAATCTTGGTCTCAATTTGCCTTTCATCCCAAACCTTTGAAATCCTCTGGTCGGGGATACCTTCAGCATTACATGATCTCCAGTCTGAAATTCTAAATCCCTTCTTCTTTTGTCTGCATAGCTCTTCTGCCTGGATTGAGCTATCTTAATTCTATCTCTGATAATCTGTATGTCCCTGCTAGTGTTCTGCACCATGTCTGGTCCCAGCCATTGCTGTTCTCCTATCTCATTCCAGCACACTGGCGATCTGTAACTTCTACCGTAAAGTGCTTCAAATGGTGCCATCTTAATACTGGCTTGATAACTATTGTTATAGCAAATTCAATTAGGGACAACTGCTCATTCCAATAACCTTCAAAATCTATAGTGCAGGCACGAAGCATGTCTTCCACTATTTGATTTGTCCTTTCTGTCTGTCCATCCGTCTGTGGGTGGAAAGCAGTGCTGAAATTGAGTTTAGTACCCAATGCTGTCTGAAGTCCCTTCCAGAATCTAGATGTGAATATGGGGTCACGATCTGAGACAATGGCACAGGGACTCCATGTAATCTCACGATTTCCTTTACATATAAAGCTGCTAACATATCCACACTCCAAGTGCTCTTAATGGCAAGGAAGTGTGCGGACTTTATCAAACGGTCCACAATAACCCAGATAGCATCAAGTCCACCACGAGTTCGGGGTAAACCCATGATGAAATCCATTCCGATACTTTCCCACTTCCATTCAGGTATGTCTAGGGGTCTAAGTACACCCGCAGGACGGCGGTGTTCGGCTTTCACCTGTTAGCAAGTGAGGCAGTGTGCGGCATGCTCAGCCACCTCACGCTTCATGTTTGGCCACCAAAATGACCTTTTCATGTCTTGGTACATCTTGGTTGCGCCTGGGTGAATTGTGTACTTGGTCTTGTGGGCTTCATCCATTAGCTTTCTCTTCAGCTCCGCATTGTCAGGCACGCATGTCTTGGCTTGGAATAATATTCTCCCATCCTCAGTGATGGAGAAATCTGGCTTGTCAGCTAAGGTCTCCCTGACTCAGACTAAAAATGGGTCATTTGTCTGATGCTCTCTGATCTCGGAAAATATGTCAGGTTGAGCTCTAAGGTTAGCAACTATCATCTTATCATTTATCTGCTCAATGTTTAGATTCAGGTTGGCAAATTGTTCTAACAATTGCATCTCGCCCATGACTAGACAGGATAATGAAGCTACTGGCTTTTTGCTAAGTGCATCAGCTACTGCATTACCTTTACCTGGGTGGTATTGGATATTGAAATCAATGTCCTTCAAGTACTCTAGCCATTTCCGTTGTCGCATATTGAGCTCCTTCTGAGAAAATAAGTATTTTAAACTCTTGTGGTCGGCGTAGACAATAAATTGCTCCCAGTATAGGTAATGCCTCCAGATCTTGAGTGCAAATACCACAGCAGCTAGCTCTAAGTCATGGACAGGATAATTGACTTCATGTGGCTTCAACTGCCTTGAAGAATAAGCTATCACCTTTTCATTCTGCATTAATACGCAGCCTAGACCGATTCTGGATGCATCACTGTAGACCTAGAATCTTGCGCCCTCGACTGGTAAGGCGAGGACAGGTGCAGATGTCAACAATTGCTTCAGGGTCTGGAAACTCTTCTCGCACTCCTTGCTCCAGACATATGGGTTCTCTTTCCGCATAAGACGCGTAAGAGGTACAACTATCTTGGAGAAGTCTTTGATGAACTGTCTGTAATATCCAGCCAGTCCAAGAAAGCTTCTTATCTTAGCGACATTGGTCGGACTTTCCCAGTTCAGTACAACCTCTACCTTGGAAGGATCGACAACGATACCGTCCTTGGATATGACATGGCCCAGAAATGACACATCCTCGAGCCAGAATTCACACTTGCTCAATTTGGCGTAGAGTTGATTGTCCCGCAAGTTTTGCAGAGCGATCCTCAGATGCTCCTTATGCTCTTCCTTGGTCTTGGAGTATATGAGAATATCATCAATGAATACCACGATGAATTTGTCGAGGTAGGGCCGATAGACGTTGTTCATTAGTTGCATAAAAGCTGCAGGAGCATTGGTTAGTCCAAAAGGCATGACTACAAGTTCGTAATGACCATACCTGCTCCTGAAAGCCATCTTGTAAATATCTGCATCTTTAATCCTCATTTGATGATATCCCGATCTAAGGTCAATCTTAGAAAAATACTTTGCTCCTGATATTTGATCAAATAACTCATCGACACGAGGCAGAGGGTACTTGTTCTTGATAGTGAGATTATTCAACTGCCTGTAATCGATGCATAACCTCATAGATCCGTCCTTCTTCTTGACGAACAACACTGGTGCTCCCCAAGGAGAAGTACTTGGCCTATAAATCCCTTTTCTAAAAGTTCCATTAGTTGCTCCTTCAACTCTTTCAATTCAGCGGGGGACATCCTGTAGGGTTGTCGTGAAACGTAAACCTCCACTCCAGGTACGAGATCAATTGAGAAATTCACATCCCTCTCAGGTGGAATGCCTGGTAGCTCATCGAGAAACACATCAGGTATTCTTGCACTATGTGGATGTCTGATATCTTAACTGCTTTCTTTTCAACTACGATGGCGGCAAGAAACGCCATACTCCCTTTCCTTATCATGTTTTGTGCCTTTATAGCAGAGACGAGAGACAATTTTCTTGTGCCTACATCCTGTGAAGGTCAACTTAGGGAATTCACTAAAAATTTTTTTCCTCTTCTACAATCCACGATAGCCCCATACGTGGATAGCCAATCGGCTCCAGAATGACATCGTAGCCCTCCATGGGCATACAGATCAAGTCAGCTCTTAGATTGAGTTCACCAATCTTAACATCAGCCAATGGATAATATTTATTCAATTGAGTCCTTTCTCCTATTGTGGTGTGTGACAGTAATTCAAATGTCATAGATGCAGGTTTCTCATTTAAGGTATCAACAAATGCTTATGATATGAATGAATGTGTTGCACCAGTATCAAACAAAACAAATGCTGATTGAGAAAAGACCGGTAGGGTACCTTCGACGACTCCACCCTCCTTGGTGGTTTCCACCTCTTGCATAGCTTGAAGTCTGCCTGGCTTCTTTTGTCCCGTAGGATGCTTCTCATTTTCTTTCAATAGGGGGCATTCCTGAATGCGGTGATCACGACTGCCACAGCGAAGGCTGCACCTGCCTTCCTCTAGCACTCTTCTGCAGTATGACCCAGCTTGTCACAGTATTTGCATCTTGGCTTGTTGGTTTGGGCAGTAGTAGTGGGGACTTTGGGCCTTCTCTCCTGGCTTGACCCGTCAGTATACTTAACGGCCTTTTCTTGCCGTAGGCAGGCTTGCTTAGTGCTCCAGAAGTCAGTTCCTTCTTTATTATTCTACCCTTGATGCGATCAGTGAGATCGGTTACATCCTCGAGTAGTTGTGCTTTCCTGACCATCTCTGGATATGTCTGAATGTCCATAGGTGCCAATTGGGTGATGTATGCGGGCCTGAGCCCATTAAGGAAACGCTTGGCCTTCATTCTTTTAGTGCTAACCAAGTGATTGGCATAACGGGCCAATCGGGAGAACTGTGCCTCATATTCAGCAACTGTCATGTTCCTTTGTTTCAACGCGGCAAACTCAGATGCTTTCCTCTCTTGGACCCTCTCTGAGAAGTACTTGGAGTTGAAGTGCTCCTTGAACTCCTCCCAAGTGAACTGTGCATCCTCTCTAGTCGCCTCAACGGACTCCCACCACGCACGGACGTCCCTTTCTAACTGGAATGTAGCTAGTAACATTTTGTCTCCATCCACGCATTACATTACGCGGAAGATACGCTTAATCTCCTTGAGCCAGTTCTCTGCCTCATCAGGGTCAGTGGTACCACTAAATCGAGGCGGATTTAGGTTGCGAAAATTCCGATGTAACTCTCTAGCTCCTCGATTGTTATTATTATTGTTGTTGGCTCCAGCAGCCTAAAGTAAGGCTTGAGTGAGCTGCTAAATTGTGTGTTGCATGTCACGGAGTTGAGCACGCTCCGCTGCCATTGTTGATGTTTAAATTCCTTCAAAAGAGAATTTTAAATGTAAGTTATTGAGTTTGCGCTAAGTTTGTGCGTGTGTGCGTTTATTTCATTACCCTTGGTTCTACCCATCTCACATAGGTACGAATTAGACTCCAAGTCAAGGCAGGTCAACCTAGATCATCCTATACTTAAGAATAACCTAGGCTCTGATACCACAAAACTGTAACGCCCGAACGAGGAATATCGGAGCGGGATTACAGTTATTAAATAGTATAGAGCGAGAAATAAATGCAAACCATTGCACAATGGAATAATACCAAATAAAATCCAATTTCATTGTTAATCCCTCAAACTTTATAGACTAACTATTACATCAACGTATCAGAGCCAAAACTAGGGCCAGAGTACTTTATTCAAACCAAATAGGTGTAACGGAACCCGATATTCCGATATTCTGACCCATTCCGATAAAAATTATCGATTTCGGAATCGGAATATGATACCGATAGCTTATCGAAATCGGTATGAATATTCCGATAAGTTATCGGAATCAGAATCGGAATTGAAAAAATAATCGGAATCGGTATTGGTATCGGTTATTCCGATAAATTATCATAAATTCAAAGTAAAATTATGGTAAACACCTTACCTGATCGAATTTCGGTTCCGGTAATGTTATCGAAATCGGAACGGAATCGGAACTAACCATTCTTATCGGAATCGGAATCGGATCAGAATCGGATTCATATTTCGGTTATCGGAATCGGAATGTGTTTCCGGTTCCGAACCCGACCCGTTTGCAGCCCTAAAACCAAACTATTACATAATGACTAACTGACTCACTAACTCATAACTATACTAACAAACTGTTACTAGATAGCACTGGTTGCAGAAAGGTCACTCCTGAGTCTCTTCATCGGTCCCATCCTCGTGAGTGTGGTCATGATCCGACTCGCCTGAAACACATTAAATAAATACGTAGGATGAGCGAATATCGCCCAGTAGGACTTAATATCTCATGAACACAAGCATGTTTTAAATAGTTAATGTTATAATAGTAGGCTAACTAGAGAGTAAAGTCATGTAGAGCATGTCATGATAACAAGAGAACAATAGCAACTGGCACAGGGAAAATAGTACAACGAGAACGTCAATAGAATGGCTATGTAATGTTATAACATGTAAATTGCACAACGGTGCACTAGTAACGATCACGCTTGCACTTGTAGATATAATACTTTGATTGTCGTAGATTAATCTAGATAATAAACTGGCACTTGATGCATGCCGTAACACATCCTTGATCATTTTAACTCCCTCCCAGGACTTGATCGGGCCCTATTGCGTTGGCATTAGTCATTTCTTTATCTTTAGACAATCACAAGAATGGCCAATAGAGTACCAAGAAATAGATGAGAGTAGTAGACGAGATAGACGAGAGTGTAGAGAGAACGTGAACAGATGAGAGAATATAGATAGTAGATGAGATAGGGACATTCCGTAAAACAACGTAAACACACGATAGTAATGGTTGCACGGCACACCTCTGCGGGCCAGCAATCTGGTAGAAGTCACCACCGCCCACTAGCTGTGCTGTGTACACAGGCTAGATGGTCCGGCGTGATCAAAAGATAAGGAAAGAACACACTAAGGCCATGGATCGTACTGATCCCTAATGTGTAACGGGTTTTGGGGTACAACCAGCTCGTTGACTAAGGACGTACGCCAAAGCCAAGAAGACTTACGGAGGCCTTGACAAGAATTCCCTAGTCCAATCGAGAGTATTCTCGATGGAGAGGTAGTCCAAGTCAAGAGAAAGTGTATAGAAATGAGTCCATCGTGCCTCGAGTGCTCGAAGGCCGAGGGAAGCGGTAACGGTGTACGAATCACGCGATTAAAACGAAGACAAGTCCATTAAAACAATTAGGATATTAAGTAAATAATTAACTCAATTACCAGATATATTATTGAGCAATTTAACAAGGTTTCATGGCAATCATTCATGTATAGTGTGTGCATGTGTAAGATAATCACGAGAGCAAGATTGATCGTGCACACATCTTTTATTGATTAAAAATAGGTGAATAATACTTACCATTCATTAACAGGTCGTTACTGCATGATTTGGGTTTAGCAGGGATTAAATGGGGTAATTAGCAAGGTTATACAAGCAAATCAGGGTTTGGGCAGCTCTATTAAGGTCACGACGTAGGGTTAGGTCACGTTCAGGTCGCGACATAGAGTTTGGTCGCGATCAGGTCAAGTCGCGACAGGGTTCCTTGTCGCATTCAAGTCGCGGCGCGGTGTCCGGTCGCGTTCTGCTGAACCGGGGGGCAGGTCGCGACGCGTCGATCTGCTGCGTTCATAACGCGTCGGACCCCCGTGTCGCAACCCTCTGAGATCGCGACGTATCGTGCCGCCGCGACCTCAGGAGGTGGCCCGGGCCCAGAAAAGAGGGATTTGCCCTTTTTCCAGGTGGGTCTACCGGACACATAGCTATTCAAAATTTGATAATAAATCGTATAGAGGTCCAAAAAGTATGAAACTAGTTTTGAGAATCTCAGTTTCGCTGAGCGCCGCCTCCAGCTCTGCTAGGGTTTCGCCTTGGGCCGCCTCCCCTGGGGTTGGCGGGGGGGCCCCCCTCCCGCCATGGCTAGCGTGGGCGATCCTCCTGCTCCCAGACTTAGCTATGCCCAAATGCTGACAGCGAATAAACCGGCCCCGGTTGTGCAAATCGGGGTCAAGCTTCCTGCCTTCACTGATCAAGGGGAACCGACTGTCTACTTTTCCAGGGAGGAAGTCGATAGATCCATAGATCCGTTCAAGCATGCCATCATCGCAAAGTGTTCCTATGGGAGATCGTCTATACTGGAAATAAAAGCCTGTCTCTCCCAATGTCTTCTACTATCTAAGGATTTCATCACAAGTTCCCTTAACCCTCAACATCTCCTATTCAGGTTTGATGATGAACATGATTTTATTAAGGTTCTCCTCCGCCGAAGCCTATATATTAAAGGATTCTTGCTCAGATTCTTTCGGTGGGAACCCAACTTCGACTTTTCTTATGATCCTACACTGCTACCAGTTTGGATCGGTTTCCCTCTATTGCCTGTTAACTTTTACCATGAAGACTTCCTTCGATCTATAGCAGGCAACTTCGGCAGTGTTTTACAGATCCATGAGGCCTCCAGAGCTATGACTCAAACCCACGAAGCCCTTGTCTGCGTTGAACTGGATATAAAAAAACCCAGAGCGGAGAGGATCTGGGTTGGCTGTGATAGCGACGGTTTCTGGCAGAAGGTTCATTACCACAGAATCCCTCCGATATGCTCCCACTGTCACAAACTGGGACATAGCGTCAACGAATGCCACAGGAAGCATCCTCCCGTCAAGAACGCCTCTGGCCCTGAGAAAGATGAAGGTCATGATAAAGGGACATGGCAGCGTCCCACTAAGAGATGTAATAAGAAGCAGTGGCAACGGAAAGATGATGGTCTCTTAAATGATACAAATCGGTTCCAGTCCATTAATGAAGTTGAGGATGATCATGTCGATCAGGCGACTCAGGCTGATACCCACTTGGTGGAAGACCACCATATTGATGACGAGCCTTTATTGGAAGGCCCTTCCCCCCTCAAGGTGAACATGCAGTCGGTGCAGGTGGAGCCTTTGGCGACTCCCAACGTTCCAATAAATTCTGCTAACACCTACGTGCATGGGAAGGAAGACGACGTCCATGTCTTGGGACGTGGAACTGCCGTGTCGGAGGAAGAGGACGTGCATGGTAGGGTCGAAGGCAGCCCTCGAAGTATTCCTGGAAGTATTATTATCTCTAAGCCTCGCTTCAATGAAAGGATGATCTCCCAGCATTTGAGTTCTCAAGACCCTATTGAGATTTTGGCTATGCATGAAAACATTCTCATGCCAGACCAGGTGTTAAACAAGGCTGACCCGGGGAATGTTGGTCTGGGTATGAGGACGAGGGCAAAGGCGAAAGCTGTTGGTGCTGGTCTGGGGTACAATTCCTCATGAATTACAACACTCTCATCTGGAATATTAGGGGGGTGGCTAATGCTGCCTCTAAGAAGAGTCTAAAAAATATTGTCATGAAGAATAAAATTCAGATCGTTGGTATTTCTGAACCTAAAACTCCTCTGAGCAATGCGCTTGGTCTGTGCCAAGGCCTCCATATGGACAGCTATGCTGGCAACATGGGTGAAGACTTGAAGATCTGGGTCCTTTGGAAACCGCAAGATCTTGTCCAAGTGTTTGCTTCCACGTCTCAGTTCATATCTCTCCTATGCAATGCCGGTACTTCTACTATGTACTACCTTACCATTGTGTATGCTGACTGCAACCCGGTTATTCGCAGAGATTTGTTTACGAACCTCCTCCTTTTTGCTCATTCTGTTGGTAATGCTCCTTGGATGATTACGGGAAATTTCAACTGCATTTCTCAATCTTCTGAAAAGTCTGGTGGTAACCTCTCTAATTTCATTGCTATGTCTGATTTTAACGACTTCATTATGATGGCTGGTTTGTTTGATGCTGGTTATATTGGATTGCCTTTTACTTGGTCTAATAAAAGGACTGGTAGCACTTCCGTGAAAGCCCGCCTGGACAGGGCTATGTTCAATACTTCCTGGCAGGATTGTTTCCTCAAACTACTGTCCGCCACCTCCCTCGAGGCGTCTCTGACCACTCACCTCTGCTGATAGCCTAGCAACCTGTTGTGAAGCTGCCTAGTCGCTTTGTTTTTTTAGATATCTGGGCCTCCCATGATACATTCATGCAGGTGGTTTCCACTGCTTGGAATGGGGTTGAAAAGAAATTTTATTCCTTTGACACCTTGATTGCTTGGTTGAAAGCTGTCAAACAGGCGCTTAGGATTTGGAATAAAGAAGTCTTTGGCAATGTGCAGGATGCCATTAGTGAGGCTGAGGCAAGGGTTTGTCTAGCTGAACAGGAATTCGACTCCAATCCTTCCGAGGCTAACAGAATTGATATGTCGGCGGCTCATGCTCAGCTACGCCGCGCTCTGCTCAATGAGGAGAAAATGTGGTGCCAAAAATCCAGGATGGAATGATGCAAAATGGTGATAGGAATTGTGACGGCCCTCGTTACACCGGTACGGTCATACCGACCCACGTCGATATAGCGAGAGTCCTCACAGTGGGACATTTACCCAAACGATACAAACAGCTGAGATACACGCGAATATACAACAGAGTAGCGGAAGTAAAAGACCAATGTCTTCATTCATTCATCATCCACATTAAACATACATACAGTTCGCAATTAACATAAAAGAACTAAAAATCCACATGATTTAAATTGCTGAAATTAAATACAAATGTCCACACTTATACATCATTCTCATGATACTTCTAGTACAATGTTCAAAATTACATACTATGAAATACACAATTCTCAAAGAACTCCAAATTACTAGCTAGTCTCCACGCTCGGAGTCCGTCTCTGCTGCCTCCTCCAAAGGTACTGTGTCACCAACTATACCTGTACGCCGAAGCAAGGAGTGAGTCCAAGGACTCAGCAAGCAACACTACTCATGATATACACTTATAAGTCCTAGTGGTTTCTACATGCACATTACAATAGCCACACATAGCATGTTAGTCAATTCAAGTTTTCAACCTATCATGAAAGTTCTACAATTTTATACATAACTCACGCTTTCAGATTTCTCAAATAAAATTCACCTATCACATGGTCTCTATTCAATTTACTCATGAAACTTTAATCTTTAAAGAATTAATATGAGAGCTATCAACATGAACAATTTACATACATAAAAGGAAACACAACTAGCATAGATTTTACACATTTTAAACACATACATGACCCTTTTTACATGCTTTAGGTTGCTGATTTCATATGGGTTCATGGCTGAAAACCTATGCATGAGAGCTACAATAATGCATAAAATATATCACATCAACAACCATTCATGCTATCTGTGCCCGTGTTCACTATTTATCCCTAACATGGATTCTAAGCATCCTTGCACATTAAGCATAATGATAATAACATGAATTTACTGAATTCTCATGATTTCAGATTTGTCTCACATGAGTTTCAATAACCTATTTCCACATCTTTAGTTTCACATTTTTATTTACACAAGTTCTCTCTTCACATGGTTCACTTTACACATACACATTCACATTGTCACTTACACATTTACACATGGACACATACACATGACACATTTCACATTACACATTTTTAGGTGCTGTGACACATAGTCCAAACCACCAAAGAAGGACATATACACATCACATTACACATAGACGCCATCTAGGCATTCCAATGGCGACTCTTGGACTGCGCAAACCGGGAGAACAAGTCTCCACCCTAACCAGTGGTACTTGTCCACCTCCAGGATTTCCCCCTAATGCCCTTAGGGTCACTTAACACAATGAACTTTCTCAGGGGGACTTTTCCCTGATACAGCTCTACTGCCCTCTACGGAAGCAGTGTCACATTGGCACAGTTACACATTTACACATTTACCGTTTTACACATGGTTTTACACTTACACTTTCATCACATTCACTTTCTCACTCACATGAATATCTCTATTTTTCCTAACATGGTACTACAGAATTTCAAGAGTTTAACACACAATAAACACACTAATCATGTTGGTTTTAAACCATAACTAATCACATTACGATCATATGCATGAATTATCACATTTCACATGAAAACACATAACTTTTTATTTACTGATCCAAATGACCTGAAATTTTAACCACATGCTGTTTTCGGGTCAAGATGATACCCTCAATTTTTCAGATTTTTCTGAGCTTCATGGAATTTACAGTAAATAAAACACCTAATTAGCATGCCATTCACAATTTAATTAGCATGGGGTTTAACACATCTTGTAACTTGCCACTTACTGTTTTAAACATAAGTTACTAACATATGCATGAATTTAGAATACAACATTACCCTAATTCATACATCTATGGATTGGTCACTACAAACCATTCTTGCATGCTTTCATTTTATTCTACCGAATCGGATTTATTAGCACGTTACACTAGCATGGATAATTTACCAAATTTGAAAAACACATATACTGACCCACTGACTTCATGATCAGACCAAAACCAAGGCCTTCATACAATTCTAATCATGAAAACTAAATTGCAAGAATCAACAATCCATGTTCACAAGTTTAAGGAATACCATTTCCACATTCACCATCACACCCCACATTCATTCACACACCACAATTTAAAAAATACATAGAGTATAAGGTTTACCATATATCCTCATCATGGAAATCATATCGAAATTAAAGTAGAAGAAGGGCAGAACAGTTCACTGTTCTATCCTGAGGAACTAGGTGGCGGTCTCTGGCCGCTGACTCAGGGTCAGCGGCATGGTCGATGGACGCCAAGCATGATCTGGACGTCCAGGGACCTTGCCGTCGAATCAGGTCTGTGCAGAAACACAGACCCGAGCTCTGAATCTTGGGTGAATTGGAGGGTCTAGGACTCGAGGAAAATTCCATAAAAATCACAAAACCAACCTAGACTCATAAGGGGACATCAGGGATAGGTCACTTGCCTTTCAAAATTTCCTCCAAGGGATCTAGGGCTTGGTGAAGACCTCCTTGGGCAGTCCCAAGAAAATTGTAGAAGTGCCTCCAAGGTCACTTCCTCCGAGTTCTTGGATGAGCTCCACAGCAAGGGGACGATGGGGAAGCCTTCTCCTTTGCTCCAGCTTCCTCCTTGTCGCAGTAGATCTTCAGATCAAACTCCAAGAGGGTCGGATTTGAGGGTGGTAAGATGGGTTTTCTCACAGCTTTTCTCTCTAGGGTTTTCCTCTCTTTTTCTCCTCTTGCAAGGGTGAAGGGAAGAGTGGGAGAGGCCAATTCGGGTTTAGACAATAAGGGGAGTCTCTCTCCCACTCACTAGGGTGATAGGACACCCTCAGAGTCGTTGGGGGACATCCCCCCAATGGTGGCCATACCTTGTTTCAGAAGCTTGCAGCTCTGCTGCGCATGCAGGTCAGAGAAATTGGCGTCCATATCGCTGGACGCCGGGATGAGTGTTGGCGTCCAGGTCTGGACGCTGACACCAGCTAAACGGCCTGGGATTGACGCCAAGGTGGCCTTCGGCCCGAACTCTAAATTATGCAGAAAACCATGCATACCATGCATATATACATGCAATATACATACGGTATTGTATCCATACTATCATCATGCAATACATACATTAATTATGTTTAATATAAACACATGTACACGTAATTATACTAATTAATGCGTACGTAGTTATGTACATACATACACAAGTACAAACATACACACACAAATACAATTAATGCGACGGAAATTAGAGGGCCTTACAGGAATACTGCTTTCTATCAAGCAGTTGTGAAAAACAACAGGAGGAGGAATTATATTCACAGACTCAAGATCCACGGATCTGATATTTGGTGTGAGGACCAGGATATTCTTAAAGGGGCTGCTTCTTCCTACTTTGAAGATTTACTTACTTCTGAAAATCCTACGGAAAATGCTGAGCTTTTGCAGGTGATTCCCTCTCTGATAAATGACGAACA